>BKCP01003780.1:196005-260865 GCA_008636005.1 Striga asiatica
TTATGCATTTTGATATATCCACAATTGCACATTCATCCTTGAGGTATGATGAACCTAAGTCAAGTATAAAAAGGCAAGAAACGCGTCATCCCCACCTCCCACTATGAAATAAAATAGGTAAAGCGTATGTTAGGTGTTTATTTTAGTTCTTTAGTGTTGAGAAAGCGATGGGTTTTATATAGGTTTGATGGCAATTATTTATTTCATCTAGTATTTGTAAGTTGTGAAATATTAATGTAGACTCACCAGGCAAACGAATGAAGTATTGTAGCACATTTGTATATGAAAATATAACTGCAGCATGTTGTTCAGAATTTGCCTAAAGCATATGGGAACTGGGAATAGAGTCATAGACACCAACAAAACTTGAAACAAAAGAAGAGTAAATGTGCAAAAGAAAAGAGCAAACACCCCTTGTACTGTACACCATTATGTACAAATTATATTATGTAGATATGTTATTACAGAGCCTTTTCAGTTTGGGTTTTATTACAGCCTTATACTACTAGGGGCACATATGCAAAACCTCACGAGATAAATTATAATTTTAGACTTCACAATAAAAAATATTGTAGGTTAAAAAAGTACATTTTATTGACATGTTTGGTAACAATAGTAATGTACAATATAATAAAATTTGGAAGAAAAAAAATGTGTGTTACAAGTCAGAAAACACTTGATAAATGAGTACTTTACTTAAATAGTCCTTAGAAAGTAAGAAAATACTGACTTTGATGAGAGTGTATAGGTAAAATCAATTGAGTAGATAAAGTGAACAAAAATTATCTTACCAACAAGAAGTGATTAATTATCATGGAATAGGCATATTACTTCATAGGCATCATAGATAGTTTTCCAGGCCTTCAAAATTTAGCAGGCTTTTTCTTTAACCGCAAATGAATTGAATATGCCATATCAATTTCCCACTCTTGTATCTTTTATGGGTTTGCAAACATGCCCTACATTTACAGTATGGAAAAATAAAATAGTACGTAACAAAAATTGTTGGCTTGTTAGTTGGACTACAACGATAAAGGCAATAGCTTGACTATAAGCATCTATAATTATTACTAGTGATATCTTTTCATTGACTTACCGAGTTGTACCCATTGAGTTGGATAGGGTTTGCTTCTATATTTTAAACACCAAGTTGAACAACTTAATGTCATTGGAATCTATACTACATTTTCCCATATTGCTTCAATAAGTTAGCAGTTCCACTATAAAAATGAAACAGAAAAATCTCTTGCAAAAGAAGTAAATAAAAAATGAATCATCCGCAACAATATTCAACATTCTCAAACATAAAATTTAAACCAGCAGTACAAAAGGAAGGGGAAAAAGGTAATCAAAATCTCTAGAAACTACATTTCCCACAGCACAATATGGATATGCAAAAAGCCAGAGTACCTCTATGCAACTTCAATAGTCGTGGTTAATAAAAGAAGCCTAGCACTTTACCACCAACATTCTTCCTGCGAGCTTCTTCATGATCCATGATCCCAGCTGATGTTGTCAAGACAATGTAACCAAACTGCAAAAGGCATGATAATATATGAGATAATGTTACAATCATGTTGACTTTTGAGGTAAAATAAAGATTGAATTTACAGTTATGACACAACACATGTAGTGGTTCAGGGTAGAGGGGGATTTACAATATCCATAAATTAAGTAAGTGTCCAACAAACTACAAATCATTGCATGAAACCAGCATTCTCTCATTACATTATTCCAGACATTATTCAAATTTTAAGATGATAAGAAGTTGACTGCTTAATAAGACTAAATAAAATGATAACACAAAATAAACAGGTGCAAAAACCACTTAGTCTTTCCTTCTAAAACTAGCTCATTAATTAATAAATATCGCAACGTCTACATTTCAATGAATTTGACAAATTCATAATATTAAAACAAAGATTTAACAAGCCAGTACGTCCCAAGGTTCAGAAAGCAGGTTAGTGTTCCTTATGTAGAAATGGGGGGATTTCAAACAATAAAAACAAATAAGATATGTAAAATGAGTATATTATCTTGTTTCAGCATTTCCTATATACCTGTCTGGATGGAAGCAGTCTAGCAGTCCAGGGCTCGATTTCCTTAACACCAACATCAAAACGAGGGCTAATGACCCCACATTTGTTGAGTCTTCCATTCAATTCTACAACAATTTTTCCAGCCCTGTGATCATCAACATACTCAAACTCGCCAATGTATCCTGTAAAGCTAGGAATAACAAATTAAAGAAATCCAGAAATAAAAGAGAAAATTAAAAGAAATAAATCCTGCATTAGGTACAGTCATACCATGCTTCTGCATCACCAGAAGAAACTTGATGATGACCTTTGAGGAAGGTCTAATCATGACCTGACGTTTGCCTCTCTTCTCGGCATTGTACATACTCTTCAAAGCATCATTCAAGACACTTACTCTCCCCATTTTTTCAAGCTACTCTGATTGAATATAACAGGAAATATCAGCAAGGATGATAAATAAAGACTGATATTCAATTCTCATACGTAATTATACACCACAAACTACAGAATTATAAGCAATACATCATATAAAGCATCAGTGGAGCTTTACATTTGCCGAACACATCACATCTATCAAATTGTACAGAAGTGTGTAAAATAAATGATGCAAAATCTACTGGACGGGTTTCGAATGTACAATATGATTCAAAATTTTGTGGAAGGGTACATAAACTATGAATAAAGAAAACAAACAACCATAAAGTAAAGAAAGTCAGTGCCAGTAAAGTCCTTGACCAATTTTACATCTTATTGCAAACAATGACATATGCACTAAAATTTTGTTGATATACCGTTCAACCTAACATCCCAGACATGAAGAGCCCATATACTATAGTTTCAGAAGCATAACATAGATATGTAAATAAATATCTTTCATTGGACTCTACTTGTATATGCTAAGATAATCAAAGCTTTCACACTTTTGGTTCAAGTCTAGTTCAATAAATGTGAATGTGTCAGCAAGCCAACGAAGTTGAATCTAATCCCCAAACGAACAACAGATTTTTGGTTTTCCGAGAGGGATACATACATACTCTAAATGCAACAAGTGAATATGATAAAAAAAACGACTCAAAGACCGTGAACCAGATTCGTGTAACCATAATAGACACAACATTCCATTCATAAATCATCGATAAAGTTGATGTTTTCCTAGCTCAAATACTAAAACACAAAATATGAACAAGATGCAGTAGATATAGGTAATATCAGAAAATCTGCAGCGGTTATGTTACATTAAGAACAGATTTTTAAAGCAGTGTGTACCGGATTAATCAACAAATTTTTCTCCAGGAGAGAAACTGAGAAACTGCGGCAGCCGCTCCTCTAATTTATTAGACTAATAGTTAGGGTTGGGGTTTATAAATGCCATTTCATCTTCATTTTTCTTTTTCAATTTTTAGTTTAATCACCAAAATACCCTTGAAACATAGGGATTCTAATCATCTAATGTGTGCTTCGCTCATAAATTCTATGGAGGCATCTGATGGCTCACTTATGGAGCAATCCATAGCTTTATGTACTGACATGTGTCAAATGTTTATTTATTGCATGACAAGTATCAGTACACCATTTGTGAATAAATATAGATGACTGCATAAGTCGAGTCATCCGATGACTCCATAGCAAAACCGGTGCTTGGATTCCTTGGATACAAATATATTTGTTGAAGCCTGAATGTGACTTTTTTTTGTTAACCATGTTTATTTTTTAAAAAAATAGTATGTTTAGTTATTTGTGAAATTTTGAATTTATATTAAAATATTATTTAAAATAAAATAATTAAAATTGATTTGATATAAAAGTATGAGATAAATTATGTAAAGTGATTGTTAGTTATAATTATGTGTGTGAATGAATAGTGAATTAAAGTTGATAGGATAGAGTAAAAATTATTAATTGATATTATTTAATTATATTGATAATATTGAGGATAGTGGGGCTGAGTTAGAGTTGAGTTAGATTTTGAGTATGAATTGAATTAGTTTACATACAAACACACTTCTAAGGTCTCAATATCAAAATTAAACTATAGTTTTATTTTAATGAAACAAAACTATACAATAGTTTGTACTGCCAAATTAAACCGTCATAAAAGTTGAACTTAGAAGAATTGATCGCATGTAGCCTAAATTATATAGCAAAATAAATAAAATTTGTTTTTGGATACAAATATATCTGCTTAAAAAGTTTTTTTTTGGTTAATTAGTTTTGAAAAATGCGGTATAATTAGATATTAGTAGAATTTTGAGTTTATATGAAAATAATATTTAAAATAAATTAATTAAAATTGATTTGATATAAAAGTAGGAGAACGATGATGTGAAGTGATGGTTAGTTGAAATTATGTGAGTTGATAAATATTGAATTAAAATTGATGTACAATAAAACCTCGTTAAATTAATACTCGATAAATTAATAATCTTGCTAAAACTAATAATTTGTCCGGCCCCAAGTTGGGACCAGTAAAAATTTGGGACCCAATCAATAAAATTATAAGATAATAACTTTTTTAAGATCCCAGTGTGTATATATTAGTCCCAACGAAACTATAAATTAATAATTATTAAAAATAATTCGTATATATATGAAGCACTTGAAGATTCTTAAGACAACTTAGTAATGAACCATATTTTAGAATTTTCCAAAACCAATTAATTTAAACAAGTCATTCCAACTTCCACGTGAGTTTGTGTTTATGGAATTCTACTAGTACATTTGTATTTTAACTTAATTTTCATCAATAACTATGCATGTATACTTAAAGTTATTCAAAGAATTTAGAACTTTGAAGATCAATTGTGCATTTACGTTAAAACCTCTTTAAATTAATAAATTATGAATTTATCGATATAATAATATCTCTATAAATTAATAAAATCATCCGGTCCCAACATTATTAATATATAGAGGTTTTACTGTAATGTGCAAAAATGATTTATTGATATTATAACTACTAGTGTGTAGCCCCTGCGATGCATGGGTAAACATATTAAATAATAATTATAAATAGGTCTCGAGTTTGAGTCACGTAACTGAGGAACCACTATTGATCATTTTTTAAAAGAGAAAGTAAAAAAGATAAATGAATTAAAGATGAGGGAATTTAACCTAATATTTCTGCGCTCTCGCGATACCTAACCCCCAAATTCCACTGGCGGCTCTTCCAATTTCTCGGTAGATCTGCCTTCCTCGGCGACGGCGGAGCTCTGGCCAGCGGTCGACCTTGATTGCCCGGCCCATCCCGGATGTTCTGCTCCTCTAGTGATGATGCGATGGGGGATTGTCGCGATTACCCCTCGGACGTTGTGTGCCTTGGACGCTGCGAACAGCTTCGCCTTTTCAGGATGGGTCTTGAGGTGCCATGGTCGTCGGCTTCCCGAATCTGTGTTGGCGTCGGGCGGAGTATGCGTCTGTGGGTGGGGCGTGGCTTTGACGGCTGTGACGTCCTGCGTCGGGGCGGTCGAAGTTGAGGGACTGAGCCATTATCACCTCATCGGTTCTCTAGTGCTTGGAACAGGGGGGATCCGGTGCATCCGCGTTCGACTAGTGGTGTTAGATGAGTTCGGGTTGTGCTGGTGTGGGTAGTCAGTTGGTTGTTCCTCCAGTTGGGGGCGGTTCGGCAGTTTCAGAAGCGGTTCCTCGATCTTTGGATCTCACTGTGGAATCGATTGTTTCTTTGCTGATTCGGCCCATTTGTTATGCTGGGGAAGGGCTTTGTCTGTTGATTATATAGTTTTTATGTTTTCGTTCGTTTTGTGTTGGTTGTGTTAGTGTTTTTTTTTTCTTGTGTTTTTCGTTTAGGCTATTGGCCTCTGTGCGATTATCCCTTTGGGATAGTTCTATTCTCCTATTGGGAGCTTTGTACTTTTTTATTAGTGTTTGTCGAATTGGTCGTGTCCTGAGTCTTGTTTTGGTTTCTAGTGTTGCTAGTGTCGGATACATGCGGTCTTCTGACCAGTCCTCCCGGTTTATTCAGCTGTCGATTGTTTAATTCAAGTAGCGGTTGTATATTTGCATATTTGTGCGTTTCGATTTATAAAATTCTCTATCGTTCGAGGAAAAAAAAATTAAAGATGAGGGTAAACAATATTAACTAAAAATTATAAATTAAAGATAAAGGTAAACAATATTAAATATTAGTTATAAATCAAAGATGTGGGGTCAAGATATAATTTACCGTATATTAGTTTATTGTAAACAATATAAAACTATCTTGTATAAAAGAACATAAAAATGTGTGTTTAAAATATTAAAAACACCTAAAATATTATATAACATATGTAAAAATATCTAAAATTTTCTATATTATTATTGAATGATGTGAAGTCACCTAAAATTTTTCTAAACTATTTTGTAAAGAAAAAATGTCTAAAAACATTTTCTCATCTGTGAAAGATGTGAAGTAACCTAAAATTTTTCTAAACTGTTTTGTGAAGAAAACATGTCTGAAAATAATTAAATTTAACATCTGTGTATGTGTATATATATAGAGTATGTAAAAAAAAATCTAAACAATTTGTTTAAAAGTATCTAAAATAACCTCTCAGAATTATTTCACTAACTATGGTTTGATATTCAAATTTGCATGTGCATTGGTGGTTTATTGAGTATGAGGGTGTATTCAATTGGGATTTCTAAGGACTTTTTAATACTTTAAAAATCCTGGTGTATTCATTTAGATTTGTTAAGACTTTTAAAAGTCTTGAGGTATTCAATTAAGATTTTAAAAAGTCTTACAAAATCCTGAGTATAAACTTAGGAGGGTGTATTTAATTAGGATTTTTAAGGATTTTTTAAGACTTTAGAAATTCTGGTGTATTTAATTTAGATTTGTTAAGCCTTTTTAAAACTTGTAAAAATCCTGGGGTATTCAATTGGGATCTTCAAAAGTCTTACAAAATCCTGAGGTATTTAATTTTTTTGACACTAGGATTTATTAAGACTTTTCAAGATTTAGTAGGATTTCTAAACAAAAAACGTTATATGAAATCCCACTTCAAATCTTACCTCCGGACTTGAGATTTCATAGAATTCTTCCAAAATATGAAAATCCTAGAATGTCTCAAATCTCGAAAAGTCTTAAAATGTCACCTAAATTCCGAATTGAATACACCCCCTTATTTGACATTAGGATTTGTAAAGACTTTTAAAGATTTGGTAGGATTCTAATAAATAAATCTTATACGAAATCCCACATCAAATCCCACCTCCAGACTTATTATTTCACAACATTTATCCAAAATCTGAAATTCAATTGGGATTTTAAGTGACATTTTAAGACTTTTTAAAATTTGAGACTATTTAAGATTTTAAGACTTTAGAGGAATTCTATGAAATCTTAAGTCTTGAGGTAGGATTTTAAGTGATTTGGTATAAGGTTTTTTGTTTAGAAATCCCACTAAATCTTACAAAGTCTTAATAAATCATAGTGTCAAATAAAAATTAAATATCTTAGGATTTTGCATGTGCATTGGTGGTTTATTAAGTATGAGGGTGTATTCAATTGGGATTTCTATGGACTTTTTAATACTTTAGAAATCCTGGTGTATTCATTTAGATTTGTTAAGACTTTTAAAAGTCTTGAGGTATTCAATTAAGATTTTAAAAAGTCTTACAAAATTCTGTGTATAAACTTATTTGACATTAGGATTTGTAAAGACTTTTAAAGGTTTGGTAGGATTCTAATAAATAAATCATATACGAAATCCCACATCGAATCCCACCTCCGGACTTACTATTTCACAGCATTTATCCAAAATCTGAAAATTTTAGAGGGATGTATTCAATTGGAATTTTAAGTGACATCTTAAGACTTTTTAAAATTTGAGACTATTTAAGATTTTAAGACTTTGGAGGAATTCTATGAAATCTTAAGTCTTGAGGTAGGATTTTAAGTGATTTGGTATAAGGTTTTTTGTTTAGAAATTCCACCAAATCTTACAAAGTCTTAATAAATCCTAGTGTCAAATAAATTAAATATCTCAGGATTTTGTAAGACCTTTTAAAATCCCAATTGAATACCCCAGGATTTTTAAAAGTCTTAAAAAATAATAACAAATCTAAATTGAATACACCAAGATTTCTAAAGTCTTAAAAAGTATTTAGAAATCCTAATTGAATGCACTCCCCTTAAAAAGTCTCAAACCTTAAAATGTCACTTAAAATCCCAATTGAATATAGCCTCTTATGAGTTCAAGATAGGAGAATGCTTATCGAAGAATATGAAAAAACAAAGGTAATTATGTTCTTAAATCCTATCATGCTGTTAACATTATGTATGGACAATCTTTATAATTATTTTGTAAAGAAAAAATGTCTAAAAACACTTCTCATTTGTGAAAGATGTGAAGTCACCTAAAATTTTTCAAAACTATTTTGTGAAAAAAACATATCTAAAAATACTTAAATTTAACACCCATATATGTGTATATAGGTAGAGTATATAAAAAAAATGTCTAAATAATTTGTTTAAAAGTATCTAAAATAACCTCTCTGAATTATTTCAATAACTATGGTTTGATATTCAAATTTGCATGAGCATTGGTGGTTTATTGAGTATAAGATTTCAATATCGGAGAATGCTTATTGAAGAATATGAATAAACAAAGGTAATTATGTTCTTCTATCGTTCTGGAAAAAAAAAAAAAGGTAATTATGTTCTTAAATACTATCATGCTGTTAACGTTATGCATGGACAATCTTTTTAATTATACAATATTATTTTTTTTTTCCCGAAAAGATAGAGGTACTACATTAATAAAACCGCACAAATTGCGAAAAGAAAGCAGTCAAATGCTGAATAGTACAACCAGAGACTATAAAACTGGGAGGCAGATCCGAAGATCGCCTAGAACCGTCTAGCAATGCTAGAATGACAAAGTCGCAACTACACAAACAAACTAACAAAAACTAACACAACTAAAAAAGACCCCAACAGAGTAATACCGGAGTGTCGGATCCCAACAGGATAATAAATTTGACACCCCGGAGCACAGAGGCCAAACGGCCCAAACCAAACATACAAAACTAGACACAAATACAAACACAAACATAGATACGCAAACAACACAAAACAACAATAACTAATAAAACTAAAAAACTAACAGCCCTCCCTCAGCAAACGAGCAGTCCCCACCAGCAGTGAACGAACGACACAAGAAGGAGTCCCAGCCCGAGAAACCACTACCGAAACTGCGCAACCGTCTATACAGTAGCCGAAACTAAGCCCCGAACCCTTCCCCGAATCGACCCACCCCCAACCGAGAGAAAAACGACCAACCCCCAACAGCCCCTCCCGAACCCGTCTAACACCACTAACCGAGCCCACGAGAACCCAGGTCCCCGGACCCCCGCCGCCTAACACCACTAGCCGAACGGGGGCGGAGGGGAGATGGCACGATTTCTCTACCCCGAACACCACAGCAGCCGAGACCTCGCCCCATCCTTAGACCACACACCACCAAAACCACCACAACCCCGGCGACCAATAGCCCAACTCCACCGGAAGCTCCGCCAGAAAATGAAACTCACGGAGATGAAGCCAATCGAAGCCAGAAATAGGGAAATAGAGGGCTTACCATCCACCATCGAAGGTCCGCCAGCGACCGAGAAGCAGGGCCGCCCATAATCGACCGGAATTCGACCAAGATGATGGCACCTCCACACGCTAATCCGCTGTCGATTGAGAGCCATTTCTCACCAAGCCGCAGCAATTTCGGGGCGCCCAAAGTCCAGAACGGAAGGAGCGGTTAGGGGCGACCCCTGGTCGAGCCCCACCGAAGCTAAGGGAGGCAAATCGGCGTCTTTTCTTTGCGGCGGGTTAGGTTAGGTTTTCCCCTTTTCTTTGCAAAGAGAGAGAGAGAGAAAGAGAGAGAGAGGAAAAATCCTTACAATATGATCTTCACTTCGTAAAGTTTCATATAATTTATTTAAAACTAGTAAATTTGATCATTCCAGTTAATCTTTATCTTGCTGTTTTATTTCTGAGGTATTGAAATAGACCAAATATATCAAGCGAGAATAATGAGATGAATATGAAAACTGCTACCAATTTGTGTGCAGAAATCGTAAATCATGTATATTGAATATTTTCAATATTATATTTTCCAAAAGATACTGGATTAGTAATCTATTTCATTTATCACTAAAAACATGTTTATAAATGTTTTTTTTCTTAATTTTTTGTTCAAGGATGATGAACAAATCAACAAAATCGCAGGCAGTGACGGATCTAAGAATTTTATCGAGGGGGGCCTAACTAATAATAACAAAAAAAAATCAACTGAAAATAAATAAATCAGTACAAGTACTGACTAAATAAACATAAGCAATATATACGAGTATTTAAAAAAATAACTATCGAAAACATTGGGAGGTCAAAACATTTCTCTTCTATTTTCATGTTTTGAAATTGTTGCATGATAACCTCATTGCTAACGTTCCAAAATATATCTTTCTCGATGTATGCCACTAAACAATCATTCAGAAGCTCATCGCCCATTCGGTTACGTAGTGTACTTTTGATGATTTTTATTGCCGAAAAGCTCTTTCCACTGTAGCAGTGGCAACCGATAAAATAAACAACAACTTAGTCAACAACTAAACCAATGAAAAACATCATGTTTTCTTCTAGACACCATCTTTTGAGCAATATCTCCATTATTGGCTACATTCGAGAAGTTTTCATCCAAGCGCATATTAAAAATAAAATTCTCGAATCTGAAGGGTTTTTTTTATCGGTTTCTCAAATCTAAAAGGTTTTTTTTTTGGCAAACTGTTCCATCTTTCATCCGATTTTACCTAGGTAATTTTTTTCATTTTTTTATATTATTGCAAATTTACTAAATTACCCCTAATTATTTTGAAAATTTCAGGGGGGCCCAATGCCCCACCTGGGCCGGCTACAGGTCCTTCCCTGATCGCAGGTAAGAAGGTAAATCAGAAAAGTGTATCCTACATATATTTTAGATTATTAGTATTTTAAGTCTATATATACACATATATAGTGGGTATATATTACCTTTGGCAAGCTAGTCCTTTTATTTTTTTTTTAAAGATGTTGTTGATAAGGTTATTGTAATTGCTTTTCCCGCCATTTTTGTTCTTCATTGCTTAAAGGTTCTTCACGCACAAATTTGGCAGTCAGTCAGTCTGCAAAAATTTAAAAAAAGAAAAGGATGTCAACTGAATTAGACAATTGGCAAGGTTTTATTGAAACTTGATCATTGACCAATTTGAGCATACCCATTTCATATTCATGTAAGAAACTGTTAGGCTCGAGTTATGTAAATAGGATCGTTGTAATTTTTCTAGAATTATCTATAATTTTACTGTAATTAATTTAGAAGAAACGGAGGAGACAGATGAAGTAGAGAGAGAGAGAGGGTTTGAAGAGAGAGAAAGTCATGAGAAATGTGCTAATTCGTTTTTAGATTTCTGAAAATTTCTAGTATACATACCCAATCATGGGACCCATCTAACAAACTTCTTCTAGAAACAGAATAATAATAAATTGGGCTTTAACAAACACTGAAGCCCAAGTACATGTTAATAATAATAAGCGGCCCAATGCCTTGACCCGTTGCCTCTTGTACTTCTACCCCGATTTCTCCCTTTATCTCAGACCAAACTCGTTCATTTTCTTCGATCACATTCTCTTTTTTTATCTTCAAACCCTAATTCCCATTTTTCTGCCAAATCTCTGATCAATCCCGACAAAGATTCTCTCCCTTTCATCCCAAAGATTCATCCTTTTCCCCTAAATTAGCTATCTTCTTCGAGTAGAGCTTTGGGTACATGACATTACCCCCGCCAATTTGAGATCCTTGAGCGCAAGGATCAAGATTAGGAAATCGAAGGCGAAGGAAAGACGCATCTTGCCAAGAGGTTTGTGCCGGCGGTGTGCTGTCCCATAAAACAAGGACCTGTGGTATCTATTTCCCATTTCGCAGTATCATGCTTTTATCAACAATGGCTACTGGATCTATTTTAACAAGGCCATCATTATCTGTTTCACGAAGTTGCTGAGTAATTTGAACACCAGGTTGAAGCTTCCGCTTGAGGAGGGAACAATGGAAGACGGGGTAAACTTGAGATGCCGCCGGAAGTGCTAAACGGTAAGCCACTATCCCAATTCTCGGAGTGATGTGTAGGGTCCATAGAATCGAGCAGACAACTTGACATTTTTCCTGAGTGCAACTGAGTTTTGTCGATAAGGTTGTAATTTGAGGAAAACTTGTTGACCTACTGCAAATTTTTTTTCCACTCTTTTTCGATCTGCATAAAATTTCATCATGGCTTGTGCTTGAGTGAGGTTCTCCTTGAGTATTTGTGCTTGATGCTCCTTTGTTGCATAAAATCCTTAACCTCTGTATGAGTAGAGTCAAGGTAGGGACCCATTGAAAAATTCTGAGGTTTGTAGCCGTAGAGAGCTTGGAAAGGTGTCATCTTGAGGCTTGAATGAAAGTTGGTATTGTACCAATTTTCGGCCAATGAGAGCCACCTGAACCATTGTCTTGGGTTGTGATGTGTCATACCCCCTAGGTAATTTTCTAAACATTGGTTAAGTCTCTCTGATTGACCATCACTTTGGGGGTGGTAAGAAGATGACATGTCTAATTGTACCCCTAATAACTTGAAAAGTTCTTTCCAAAAAAGGCTAGTGAACACCTTGTCCCTATCAGAGACAATACTCACAGGTAAACCATGTAATTTGTACACTGCGTCCAGGAAAAGTTAGCCATAATAGGTGCAGTATAAGGATGAGATAAAGCTAAGAAATGGGCATATTTGGTGTATCTATCAATGATCACTAGAATCACATCCTTCCCACTAGATTTAGGGAGACCCTCAATGAAATCCATAGCTATGTGTGTCAAAGCTTGCTCAGGTATAGGTAAAGGTTGAAGCAGACCTTGATAGAGCCCTGAATGTGTCTTGCTTCTTGTGCAGTCATCACAGCCTTGAACCTAATTAACAACATCACCCTTCATTCCTGGCCAGTAAAATATGTTCTTGAGTCTCATGTAAGTGCCCAAAATCCCTGAATGCCCTCCATAAGAAGAGTTGTGCATGGTGGACAAAATAGAATTTTGTAAATTGGTACCCTTGCCCACCACAAGTCTCCCTTTGTATCTAATGAGACCATCATGGACAGTGAATTTAGGATGAGACCGGGGGTTGATGATGTTGGCCTGTAAAACTTTTGTGAAGTAGGGGTCATCCTTATAGCTCTCTTTGACATCCTGAATCCTTGCAGGTATAAGAGTAGAAACAACCATACAATCACTAGTGTCAATGTCTCTCTTGGAAGTATTAATGATGAACTTATGACCTTGTAAGTAGTATCTCCATCTTTGTACAAGCATGAGGACAGCAAAAAAATCCCTTTCATAGATAGATAATGCCTGATTCTTAGGACAAAGCATATTGCTCATGAATACAATAGGTTGTCCCTGTTGCATGAGTACAGCTCCAACTCCTTTGCCACTGGCATCTGTTTCCAGTGTGAAAGTTTTGTTGTATTTAGGTAAAGTCAAAACAAGAGCACTAGTCATGGCCTCCTTCAATGTGTGAAAGGCTTTATCAGCATCTGGTCCCCACTTAAACTGATCTTTCTTAAGCAAATCAGTGAGTGTGTTTGCTAAGAATTTCATATCCCCTTATAAACTTCCTGTAGTAGCCTGTGAGTCCTAAGAAACCTCGAAGTTGTTTCAGTGTTGTGGGAATAGGCCATTTGACCATGCAATCAATTTTTTTGAGGATCAATAGCAACTCCCTGATGAGTGAGTTATGTGACCCAAGTACTCTATCTTTTCTTGAGCAAACTGGCATTTACTCTTCTTAGCATAAAGCTAGTGTTGTTTAAAGATTGTCAGTACTTGTCTCAAATGATGCAAGTGATCAGGCTAAGTCCTGCTGTAAATAAGTATAACATCAAAGAAAACTAGTACAATGTGCCTCAGCAAGTCTATAAAGATCTTATTCATTAGGGACTAGAAGGTAGCAGGGGCCTTACAAAGCCCAAAAGGCATGACAAGGAACTCATAATGGCCATTGTGATTTCTGAATGCTGTGAGATACCTGTGGTCCTTATCCATTAAAATTTGGAAGGAGCCTGACCTCAGGTCTATTTTGGAGAAGTATTTAGCTCTCTGTAGTTCATCTAACAGTTCATCAATGACAGGGATAAGGTAGACATGTTTAACTGCCAAGTTGTTGAGGTATCTGTAATCCACATACAACCTCTAGGTGGCATCTTTCTTCCTCACCAAAATCACTGGTGAGGCAAAGGGGCTCTTACTGTCCTGTATTATGTGAGTTTCCAACATTTCATTGACAATTTTCTATATCTCCCTTTTATGATTATGTGAAGACCTGCAAGGGAATTGGTGTTTGGGAATGCTGTGGGGTTTTAGTTGGATTTGATGTTCAACACCCCTACTAGGAGGTAGCCCTTGAGGTTCTTGAAAAACTTCATGGAATTCCTCCAAGATAACATCTACCTCTGAGCTGCTTTTCAGTAAGTCTGGTTTGTGAATAGTTATCCAGTAAACTTCTGCTATATCCTGTCCCAAGTCCTCATGAATGAGTTTGTAAAGTGTGGGGCCTGAAATGTATTTGCAGGAAGGTTCTGATTTTACTCTGGTAGGGTAAGAGAGTCAATGAGGATATGTATTTGGTGCTCCCCAGTACCCCCGCAGACCTTCATTGTAGTAATGCCCACTTAACCAGCTATGGAGTTCAGTAACATTTGGATTTCCTCCAATATATCTAAGTTCTCTACTTTAGTAGGTTCCTCAGCATGCATGCGAGTACCCTCTTCTTCCTCTGTCATCACCATATAGTTGAGCCTCTGCTTGCACCTGTGGCCATAGGTATATTGTTCATCACAATTGTAACAGATGCCTTTGTCCCCCCTACCTTCCATTTCAGCAGATGTCAGAAGTTTGATAGGATATTTCTGTGTGGTTGGAGTGTATTTGGCTGGTGGGTTGTATTGGTTCTCATTTTTCTTGGGTAGCTGGTAGGTGTTATTGTAGGGCCTGTTGGTGTTTCCGAGATTTTTAGTAATAGCCTCCAATGTAACCAACTGCTTCCTCCCTAGGTCAATTGTTTGTTGGGTAACAGGTTCAAACATAAAAATAAATGATTGCAATTCCTCAGAAAGGCCACTTATGAACCTAGCAACAAAGTATCCTCAGTGAAATCCTTGTTGATACACAACATACAGGCTTTTAGTTCCTCAAATTTGTCAACATATTCCCCATAGGAACCTGAGTGTCTCAGTTTGTTGAATTCCCCCATAATTTTTGATTCCTTAAGCTCCTTAAATCTGGCAGAGATCAGGTCCAAGAATTATGCCCAAGAAATGTCTCCATACCTTTGACTAAGATTTTGAAACCATTGAGCAGCCTTTCCCTCTAGGTGCATAGAGGCCAGGTTGAAATGGAAAACATCGAGGCTCTAGGGTTTGTCCCATCAAAATGGGGAAAATCGATTTTAGGTAAGGGGCTGATTATGTTTGGGTTGGATTTGGTTGTTCAGTGTGGTTTCTAATTCTGGCCTATTTGAAAGAACCCTCTGGCCGTTGTTCATTGTAGGGGCCAAAGATAGATTTCTCACTCTGTGATTTGCTCCTGTCTAGGTTAAGGAGATGCAGGTGCATAGCAGCCAAGGTGTTGGTGAGATGTTCAAATTTGGTTTGCATTTGTGACTACATTTCTGTGTTTGTTGCTTTGAAATCTGAGACCAACTATGTAATTTTGTAACACCCCGTCTTATCAGAGTAAATTTTTCGCAACTTTTATTTTGAAAATTCTTATAAATTTTTCGAAATCTTTTGCACTTAACTCGGGATGCTACTAAAACTTATCTGCTCTGAAAATCCGTTTTCCTTAAACCTGGTCTAACGACTGGTTTAGACAAAGAAAAATAGATTTTAAATCTTTAATCAAACAAGCATGTAAAACTGGATCCCGTTTATACTGGTGAATCGGGTAAAATCTTAAAAATCTGAACAAACTAACATGCAAGTTCGAAACTTAAAAGCGTAGCGGAAGTCTCAAAGCTTGGCATAATTATACACACTGAAATTTTATAAAAGTCCACAATTGAGAAATGGGACAAATCCACGACCATCACCACTACGGCTAAACTCACACCTCCCTGCCGACCCTGTCATCTGAAAAAGATAATAGTGGGGCGTAAGAAATAAAGTCCAATGTGCTCCGTAAGAACCCATACTAAAGTAAACAACAATAATAAGAACAATATCATGATCGTCGGTATATATAAATTGAAATCTCCCGGACACTTTGGCCGGTAACTGAAACTGAATCTCCCGGACACTCTGGCCGGTAACTGAAACTGAATCTTCCAGACACTCTGGCCGGTAACCGTGTGCACACTCTGATGGAATATTAAGGCAACTGGGCCGCCACCAGAACATAGGATGGAATATTAAGGCAACAGGCTGCCACCCTAAGAAGATAAACTTATATACATACCTTGGACATGATATCAGATATTATAGTCAATGTAATACCCAAGCTGGGTCCCCACCTGTTCTGCTGAAAATGTAAGTGCTGGCTGATATAGTTGAATCTTCAAGCTACATAAAAATATAAACAAATATACTAAGTACTATGCTCGAAATACTCAAAGAAGATGCTAGGGTGCTCGGTTCTAACTGTTAGCTTATCCGGATTTAAAAGGAATGCCTAAGGGTTCACTAGAATCATACTAAGTCAGGAATTAAACTGATATACTTAAACTAGACTGATTTGGCTCGGAAAAATACTAAAATTTTGAAATAAAACTCGGACCAAAACTCAGGAACCAAAACTGACTCGAACCGCCGGCCGAACCAGCCAGTTCACTAACTGGCCGGACCATATATACTTGTAAACTTCAACTATGCACTAACTTAACACATAAATCACTTAATTCGAATTAAACCGAGCCTCTAAACTTCATGATTTTTGAAAAAGCATACAAAATTCCAAAAATTATAAAACTTGACAGTTAAATCATTAACTTACTCAAGTATATGCTGTACAAATTTAAGTTCATTTGAACATCAATAGCTTGGTCAACACGAATCTCAAACTTAACATATAAACATTTAATATACATGCATATGTTCAAAGCGTTTTATAAAATCCTACACTTATCATCTGAAGCTGAAACTTGGTGATCTTGATCACAACTCATGCAAGAAATACTCCTTAAATTTTCAAATTAAAAAGCGCAAGTATGGAATGAGTTCTCTTGAAATGATCTTAAACTTGACATGCATGCGGTCTTGCCCATATAAATCACTCATTTTTCATCCTAAGATTCTGAAATTTGGCATGCATTCTCTCACCATATATGTGAATGTGTCATAAAAATTTCACAGTTTTATCATGCATATATCTCGACGTATTCAAGTTCAAATTTGCTGCTGAAATTGGGCATATAAAAATCAACTTGCATGCTTAACTTCAAAAATCTATAGCTCGAGATATACTAGGCCAAAAGACTTGATTCTTATTCCTATGTACTCCTAATTTACACAAAAAGTATCCACATAAAGCATACATTCCCATGTTTTGCATAGCATAGGCAAATTCGCAAGAAACTGCACATATGAAACACTCATGCGAGCTGGGGCAACTTAAACATATTGCATGCTTATATACACCTCATAACTGAACATATACGGCAAAAATATACTTCATTAAACTCCTCATCTCGTATATAACATTTTTCAAAAATGTTTTAGCGAAACCGACCTCTTAAACTTCAAGAAAAATGCAAGAAAACTTGGATATGCTCGGTTGTGATGCTTTCGGCCTAGCTTGCACTTTGAGAGGTAGCTACGGCCTTCTCTTGCTTCTTCCTTAGGACTTGATGGACTTAAAATGTTTATGAGTGAGTGAGGAGTGAGGAGAATTGGTTATCTTGCTGTTGGAACTGAAAAAGGATAGCTAGAACTCAAGAATACGCAAACAATGCACTCAGGATTTCATGTTTTCCACTCTTGACATTAAGTGTTTGCTCTCAGTTTTGATGGAGTATATGAGGAATTTTGCTTGAATTTCACTAAGCATCAAATGATATTTCTTGGGGCTGAACATAGAGCTTAAATAGAGTCAAAGGGGCGGAGCACTCTATGCTAGGAAGTGGAACAAGGTGGGCGACATTCTCCACCCTATGCGCATGGAATCTTGGAGGCATGGTCTTGCATGGTTTTTAGTGGGCTTTGCAGAGCATTATGGCTGGGGAAGTGGTCTGGTCAGGGCACTAGGAACAAGAGGAGACAAGGACTTACACCTTGCATTAAACAATTCAAGCCCATGCTCCACTTAAGCTTAAAATAATCTAATGATCTTTGACTTGGTTAATGATGGTGCTTAATCCTTCTTTAGGTGTCATTAGCACCTCTTCCCTCCCATGCACGTTGACTTACCATGCAATGACCAGATATATACACTTGGGCCTTAGACTTAACACTTGGGCTCAGAAGTTGTGGCCTGGCGCGAGCTGAACGGGCACGGTGCTTGCTGGGCTGGGCGCGACACTTCACACGGGCTGGCGCATGGATTCAATATGGGCCGAGCACCTTACTCTTCTAGGGTTGAACTTAGAAATATAAATACTTAGAAAAATTCTAAGAATTTACTACTAAGGCTCGGCTATACTTGAACAATACTCGACACGGCTAGGGCTCGAGAAACGCTTGGGCACGGGTTGCTAGACGCGAGAGCTCATGACCGAACATACTTAGTTTCGGTCACGACTGGACTTGGACGATTTCTCGAAATATTCTCGATTTCGATTAAATCGTCAACTTGAAATAATTAATCCCGACTTATAATGTCCATTTCTAAAAATAAACGGACCGGAATTAATTACTAAAACTGGCTCGGTTAGTGAATAGAATTTAACTGAGTATTCTCTCGACTTAAAGTCGAATTTTGAACTGAATAACTTGATAACTGGGCTCGGATTTAGAAACAAGCATTATTAATAAAAGGAAATTAGTTCGAACTCAGAACTATAAATATCACTTTTATTAACAACAGAATGAGCTATTACAATCTATCCTCCTTAAAATTATTTCCGTCCTCGGAAATACTAAGACTGAAAATACATGCAAACTATGTACATATCAGAACTCAAAATCTGGATAACAAGACCTAACATCAGTTTCGTGCTCCCAAGTGGCATCTAACTCCCCGTGGCGATTCCATCTTATATGAACAAGGGGAATATCTCGATTCCTGAGTCGATGAACCTTTCGGTCCAAGACTACTATCGGTTGTTCCTCTTAAGTTAAATTTGGCTGAACCTGTAGCTCCTTGTGCTGAAGAACATGCTCTGGATCTCACACGTACTTACGCAACATCGATACGTGAAACACGTTATGCACACTAGCCAACTCAGGAGGCAAGGCTAATCGATAGGCTACCTCGCCCACTCGTTCAAGAACCTCGAACGGACCTATATAACAAGGACGCAACTTTCCTTTCTTCCCGAAACAAATGACACCTCGCAACGATCAAACTCTCAGGAAGACTTTATCTCCTGGCTCAAACTGCATCTCTCGCTTGTGCTTATCGGCTGAGGACTTTTACCGACTCTGTGCTGTCTTAAGCCTTTCTTTGATACAGGCTACTTGCTCAACTGTCTCCTCAATCATCTTTGGACCGAGTACTCGTTGCTCCCCAATATCGTCCCAATAAAGGGGTGAACGACACTTGTGGCCATAAAGTGCTTCGTAGGGAGCCATCTGGATCGACGCCTGATAACTGTTGTTGTAGGCGAACTCGACCAAAGGAAACCATTTCTCCCACTTAGAACCTCTGTCCAAGATACAAGCTCGGAGCATATCTTCGAGTCTCTGGATCGTCTTCTCAGACTGGCCATCTGTTTCTGGATGGTAAGCCGAACTAAACTTTAATTGTGTGCCCATTGCCTCATGCAAACTCTCCTAGAATCTGCTAGTAAATCTGGGATCTCGATCTGATATAATCATAACAGACACTCCATGGAGTCGAATGATCCCACGGGTATATATCTCGGCTAACTTTTCCATCGACATGGTCATCGTCACAGGTAAAAAGTGTGCGACTTTCGTCAACTTGTCCAATACTACCCAAATTGCATCGTGCTGCTTGGACGACTTAGGTAGCCCTGTAACGAAGTCCATGGTAACTTTTTCCCACTTTCAATTAGGAATCTCAAGTGGCTGTAGCAGATCTAAGGGACTCTTGTGCTCAGCCTTAACCTGCTGACAGACCAAACATTTCTTCACATTGTCTGCTATGTCCTTCTCCATCCCCTGCCACCAGAACGACCTTTTCAAGTCGTGGTACATTTTAGTGCTTCCGGGGTGAGCTAAATAAGACACACTGTGTGCTTCAATCAAGATCTCCTTGCGTAAGGCCTCGACTTTCGACACAACAATCATGCCTCTGAACTCCAAGGCTCCATCTGTGCCTTGGTAAAAGCCCTCTACTCTTCCGGCGTGAACTTTCGCTTCTATAACACGAATGAACTGATCGTAAGACTGTTCCCACCGGATTCTATCTCTCAGCTTGGGCTGAACTCGCATCGAGCTAACACTCCCCGAAATCTCCTTAGGAAGTCACTCGACAACCTCAATCTGCATCTAGGTGAACTCTCTAATAAGTTGGTTCAGCTGAGTAATGCAACAGGCGAACTCACCCTTCACCTTTCGGCATAGGGCATCTGCTACAACGTTCGCCTTTCCCGAATGATACTAGATAGTGCAGTCATAATCCTTCACAAGCTCCAACCATCTTCTTTGGCGCATGTTGAGCTCTTTCTGTGTGAAGATATACTGTAAACTCTTGTGATCAGTGAAGATTTCACACCGACCACCATACAGATAATGTCACCAAATCTTAAGTGCGTGTACAATTGCTGCCAACTTTAGATTATGAGTTGGATAATTCTGCTCATGTGGCTTCAGCTGTCGCGAAGCATATGCAACAACTTGGCCATCTTGTATAAGTACACACCCAAGACCCTGCTTGAAAGCATCACTAAAGATGGTGAAACCTCGAGTAGGATCCAGAATAGTCAGCACTGGAGCCGTCATAAGCTCTTCTTGAGCTCCTAAAAGCTCTCCTCACAACGACTCGTCCACTCTAACTTCACAGTTTTCCTCGTCAACTTGGACAAAGGGAGGGCAATCTTTAAAAACCCCTTAATAAATCTGCGATAATATCTTGCTAGGTCGAGGAAACTTCGAACCTCGGTTGGACTCTTAGGCGCTGACCAATTCCGAACTACGGCCACCTTTGTTGGATCAACTTCTATGCCTCTCTTGGTGATGATGTGGCCTAAAAATGCCACTCTCTTCAGCCAAAATTCACACTTGGAGAACTTAGCATACGACTTCTCTCGTCTAAGGGTCCCGAGAACAACCCTCAGATGCTCTTCATGCTCCTCACTCTTGGAATAGACCAGAATGTCATCAATGAAGATGATAACAAATCGGTCTAAGTACTGATGGAATACACAGTTTATTAAGTCCATGAACACCACTGGTGCGTTACTCAGACCAAACGGCATACCCACGAACTCGCAATGACCGTATCTCGTCTGAAACACAGTCTTGGCTACGTCAGACTCCTTAATCTTCAGCTGATGATAGCTTAAGCATAAATCAATCTAGGAAAATACGCAGGCTCCTCTCAGCTGATCGAACAAATCATCTATCCTTGGGAGCAGATACTTATTATTCACCGTTAACTGGTTTAGATCCCGATAATCGATGCACATTCTCATGGATCCGTCTTTTTTCTTGGCGAATAGAACGGGTGCTCCCTAAGGTGATACACTCGATCCAATAAAACCAAGTTTTAGTAACTCCTGGATCTGAGTCTTCAACTCTGCAACTCCTTGGTGCAATTCTGTACGGTGCTTTTGACACCAGTGCCGCTCCTGGCACAAGGTCAATTGTGAACTCAACTTGTCTGCTGGGTGGTCCTCCTGGTAATTGGTTCGGGTAGTACTTCTCTCTCAACATCTCTTTGAACTGAGCAAGGTGAGATTCTCCTTCTCGCCAGGACGCATGCCCCAGTAAGCGTTCCACCATAGACAGGCATCTCTCGTCATCTGTAGTTGGGCACAAAGGATACGATGCCTCTCTGAACATTCAATGATCTCGAAAATTGACTCGAGACCCTGGATCCACTCGTCTACTAGGCGAGGATCTGCTTGTCCCGAAAACCTCTCGGGATTATAGTCACAGAACTGGGCGACTAAAGCTGACTGGGTCATCTCCTGCAGGGCTTGATCTCCACAGTGCGCCATCTGAATAATCAACCGCCTAACTTGATCAAAACAAGAGTTGATTTTTTTTTTTTGGGCACAACTGACAAAGAAACGCTAAATTTTAGGGAAGGCACAATTTCTTGACGGGTTGCTAAACTAACTCGATAAGTTACAGTTCAAACAAGAGTTCGAACTAGAGTTCCGACTTCTAATAGGAGGATAGATCTAATACTGCTAAAGGAATCTCTATTACTAATCTGAGCATCTAGTCTGATTTCTAAAGTTCGGATATCTGAAATCCTACTGATCATAGACTTAGTAATTTGCTTATAAATAAAATTCAACACTTACCTGGTAGTCGGCGAGGTGTGTGTTATGTGGTCGGGTTTTCTGAAACTTTCCGACTCGCTGAAGTATTCAGATACACAAAATGTGCTCTGATACCAACTGTAACACCCCGCCTTATCAGAGTAAATTTTTCGCAACTTTTATTTCGAAAATGCTTATAAATTTTTCAAAATCTTTTGTACTTAACTCAGGATGCTACTAAAACTTATCTCCTCTGAAAATACGTTTTCTTTAAACTTGGTCTAACGATTGGTTTAGACATAAAGAAAAACAGATTGTAAATCATTAATCGAACAAGCATGTAAAACTGGACCCCGTTTATACTGGCGAACCGGGTAAAATCTTAAAAATCTGAACATACTGATATGCAAGTTCAAAACATAAAAGCGTAGCAGAAGTCTCAAAGCGTGGCATAATTATACAAACTGAAATTTTATAAAAGTCCACAAACGGGAACTGGGCCAAATCCACGACCATCACCACCACGGCTGAGCTCACACCTCCCTGCCGACCCTGTCATCTGAAAAATATGATAGTGGGGCGTGAGCACTAAGGTCCACAGTGCTCCATAAAAACCCATACTAAAGTAAACAATAATAATAATAACAATATCATAATCGTCGGTATATATAAACTGAAATCTCTCAGACACTCTGGCCGGTAACTGAAACTGAATCTCTCGGAAACTCTGGCCGGTAACTGAAACTGAATCTCCCAAACACTCTGGCCGGTAACCGTGTGCACACTCTGATGGAATATTAAGGCAATGGGCCGCCACCAGAACTTAGGATGGAATATTAAGGCAACTGGCCACCACCCTAAGCGGATAAACTTATATACATACCTTGGACATGATATCAGATATTATAGTCAATCTAATACCCAGGCTGGGTCCCCACCTGTTCTGCTGAAAATGTAAGTGCTGGCTGATATAACTGAATCTTCAAGCTACATAAAAATATAAACAAATATACTAAGTACTATGCTCGTAATACTCAAATAAGATGATGGGATGCTCGATTCTAACTGTTAGCTTATCCGGATTTAAAAGTAACGCCTAAGGGTTCAGTAGAATCATACTAAGCCCGGAATTAAACTGATATACTTAAACTGTACTAATTTGGCTCTGAAAAGTTCATAAATTTCGGAATAAAACTCGGACCGAAACCCACGAACCAAAACTGACTCGAACTTCCGGCCGAACTGGCCAGTTCGGTAACTGGCCGGACCATATATACTGGTAAACTTCAACTATGCACTAAATTAGCACATAAATCACTTAATTCGAATTAAACCGAGCCTCTAAACTTCATGATTTTTGAAAAATCATACAAAATTCTAACAATACTGAAACTTGGCAGTTAAATCATAACTTAGTCAAGTATATGCTGTACAAATTTCAGTTAATTTGAACATCAATAGCTTGGTCAACTCGAATCTCAAACTTAACATATAAATAATATACACGCATATGTTTAAAGAATTTTATAAAATCTTAAACTTGTCATCTGAAGCTGAAACTTGGTGATCTTGATCACAACTCATGCAAGAAATACTCCTTAAAGTTTCATATTAAAAGCACAAGTATGGAGTGAGTTCTTCGAAATGAACTTAAACTTGACATGCATGCGGTCTTGCCCATATAAATCACTCATTTCTCATCCTAAAATTATGACATTTGGCATGGATGATTTTAACAAATATGTAAACATGTCATAAAAATTTCACATTTTTATCATGCATATATATCGACTTATTTGAGCTCAAAGTTGCTGCTGAAATCGGGCATATAAAAATCAACTTGCATGCTTAACTTCAAAAATCTATAACTCGAGCTATAATATGCCAAACGACTTGATTATTGTTTCTATATACTCCTCATTTACATAGAAAATAGCCATATAAAGCATACTTTCCCAGGTTTTGCATAGCATAGGTAAATTTGCAAGAAAACAGCACATATGAAACACTCATCCAAGCTGGGGCAACTTAAAACATATTGTATGCTTATATACACCTCATTACTGAACATATATGGCACAAATATACTTCACTAAACTCCTCATCTCATCTATAACATGTTCCAAAAAGGGCTCAGCGAAACCAACATCTTAAACTTCAAGAAAAATGCAAGAAAGCTTAAATATAGTCAAAGGGACGGAGTACTCTATGCTAGGAAGTGGAACAAGGTGGGAGACATTCTCCACCCTATGCACATGGAATCTTGGAGGCATGGTCTTGCATGGTTTTTAGTGGACTTTGTAGAGAATTATGGCTGAGGAAGTGGTCTGGTCAGGGCACTAAGAACAAGAGAAGACAAGGTCTTACACCTTGCATTAAACAATTCAAGCCCATGCTCCACTTAAGCTTAAAATAATCTAATGAACTTTGACTTGGTTAATGATGGTGCTTAATCCATCTTAAGGTGTGACTAGCACCTCTTCCTTCCATGCACGTTGACTTACCATGAAATGACCAGATATGTACACTTGGGCCTTAGACTTAACACTTGGGCTCGGAAGTTGTGGCCTGGCGCAAGCTGGACGAGCGCAGCACTTCACACGGGCTGGCCCATGCATTCAATATGAGCCGAGCACCTTACCTTTATAGAGCTGAACTTAGCGATATAATACTTAGAAAAATTCTAAGAATTTACTACTAAGGCTCGATTATACTTGAACAAGACTCGGCATGGCTAGGGCTCGAGAAACGCTTTGGCGCGGGTATCTACGCGCGAGAGCTCGTGACCGAACATAGTTGGTTCCCGTCACGACTGGACTTGGATGATTTCTCGAAATATTCTCGATTTTGATTAAATCGTCAACTTGAAATAATTAATCCCAACTTATAATGTCCATGTCTAAAAATAAATGGACCAAAATTAATTATTAAAACTGGCTCGGTTACCGAATAGAATTTAACCGAGTATTTTCTCGACTTAAAGTCAAACTTTGAACTGAATAACTTGATAACTCGGCTCGGAACTAGAAACGAGCATTATTAATAAAAGAAAACTAGTTCGAACTCGGAACTAAAAATATTACTTTTATTAATAACAGAACGGGCTATTACAAATTTGGTCTTGCAATTTTAATTTTGTGGCTTCCCTCTTCAGAGCTTCGGTTTGCATGAATTGATCCATACTTTTTTTGTATTTCTAACAGGTCTTTGCTGCGGGTACCCTCTGCCATGGCGAGGATCGTGGATGGATGATACCAAATGTAGGCTCGAGTTATGTAAATAAGATCCTTGTAATTTTTCTGGTATTATCTATAATTTTACTGTAATTAATTTAGAAGAAATAGAGGAGGAAGATGAAGTAGAGAGAGAGAAAGAGTTTGAAGAGAGAGAAAGTCATGAAAAATGTGCTAATTCGTTTTTAGTTTTATGACAATTTCCAGCATACATACCCAATCGTCGAACCAATTTAACAAACTCCTTCTAGAAATAAAATAATAATAAATTGGGCTTTAACAAAGACTGAATCCCAAGTACATGATAATAATAGTAAAGCCCAAACTTAACAATATAATTGGGCTTTAAATATAGAATTGCATAAACTATTTAATAAGCGGCCCAATGCCTTGATCCGTTGCCTCTTGTACTTCTGCCCTGATTTCTCCCTTTTTTCAGAACCAACTCATTCATTTCCTTCGATCTCATTCCTTTTTTTCATCTTCAAACCCTAATTCCAATTTTTTGGCCAAATCTCCGATCAATCCAGACAAAGATTCTCCCTTTCGTCCCAAAGATTCATCCTTTTTCGGTAAATTAGCTATCTTTTTCGAGTAGGGCTTTGGGTACATGACAGAGTGAGGCATATATATATATATATATATATATATATACATTATTACCGTTCTTAAGAGTCTATCTTTTCAAACCGTAGCATTCGAGTTGTAATTGAGGTATGTTCTCTTGATCATTGGAAGTCTACTCGGCAAAGTCGATTAATTTGAGACTTTTCTTATCTGAAACTGTTGTTCATGCTCGTTTGCTTGTTTTCTTTTCTTTTCTTTTCTTTTTGTTCGGGACGAACAAAGGTTTAAATGTGGGGGAGTTGTTTGTCCCATTTTTTTTTTTGCATTTTTCTTGTTTGTTTTGCCTTTCTTTTTTCCCTATTTTAGGTCTTTTCTTTTTTTTTTAGTTCGTTTTGTGTTTTGTTGCGTGTTTGCCTTATTTTGACTTTTCCTGTATTTTCATTTGTATTTCTTTGTTTTCTTCGTGTTCTTGTCATTTTTGGTGTGTAGGTCTGGAGCTTCTGGTGGATATGATTTTAATAATAAGTTTTCCTTTCAAGTATAATTAATTAGAAGGATTCGTTGGCGATGCGTAGAAAAAAACGGCACTCAATTTCGAGTTTGGACGAGCTCAAACGAACCCGAAACGCGAAGTTGCACATCCCAGTCCTTAGCGGCGCTAGGGCAGGCCTAGCGACTCATGAGCGACCCCAGAGCCCAACGCCCCTTAGTGCGCCCTAGCGCCGCTAGGGCCTGCGCGCGGCCAAAAATTGTTTTTTTGTTTTTCTGATTTTTGCTCGGTTTTTCGAGTCCTATATATGGGGATGTGTTCCCAGACCTAAGAAACATTCCCCAAACTCGTTTTTCCAGATTAAAACCCTAGAATTTCATCTTTCATCTTTGCTTTTTGTAACGCCCCACTTTTATTTGCCGCAAATCAGAATAAATTTTTCAAATTTATTTTAAAACACCTGAGGCGCTACTCATTTTCAAAACAAACTTTAATACTTAACCAATATCCCAATACTCAATCAGTCATCACTATCAATCATCAATCATCAATCATCAATCATCAATCATCAATCATCAATAATATTACTAACTCCCAAAACAGGTTTTTCAAAAATTTCATAAATCACCCAAACCGGGTTCCAACAATATTCATAAATTCTAAGAAGCATCTCCTTAACATTATTTAGTCATAAAAATCGGAAATTCATAAAAGCGATAATACTCCAAGTTCATAAATGCGGAAGCATAACAACTAATAAGGCCAGTCTTATAGACCGACCACCACTCGCTCTGCTCCGTCGTCGTACCTGCCTCGCTTAACCTGAAACGTGAATTTCATGTGGGGATGAGCACAGTTGGAAAAAGTAGTGCTCACCACTATGCAGTACACATTATTCACATTAATGAAACAGTGATCAATAATCAATAAGGTATGGTCGCAGCATGTATTCGAATCAATTATTATCCCATCTCCTATCAATCATAAGACTCATGTGCACACATACGCATAGACTAATGCTGACTATATATCGAATGCCCTCCGGTCCTACATCGAGTGTCAGCCAGTAGGAGTAAACCACCGTCGGCCGAGCACTGCCCTGGTCTCACAATGGGGTGCATATCATCGACCGAGCACCGCCCTGGTCTCATACCTCCGACCGAGCACAGCCCTGGTCTTATAGGCGTAAAGAGAAGATTATCCCAACGGGGTCCGTTCCACAACTACGGGGATAACCGTTCGACGGCCGGTACAGCTCACATCGAAGGCTACATTTTTCACATGCATACTTTGATCATACCATAATTAAAACTGTAATAACATTTAAGGCATAGCAATTTTTCGAATTAAACCCACAAATTATACGTTTATAACATTTACAGCATAGCCAGTTTTAGAATAACAACCCACCTGGTCGCGAATAGAAGATAACACGAAAGCACGAATAGGCTGCGAGCTCGGCTCGTCAAACACCTACATTAAGTTCAGATACTATAATCAACATATATTTTGACTTAAACAGAAATCACAATCATACTTAGCCGAACTTGATTCGACCAAGTTGTTCGTGAAGTCCTGTGGATGTTGGAACACTTAGACTCGACACTAAGACTCAACCAAATACGCATGGGAGTTCACACAATCCAAACCAAGTCAACCACTAAAAGGCACAGAAGACGAGTTGACTTACAATTTTTATTGCAAAAGCCGTATATTTAAAAATACTAGATTTTAATCATAAAAATAAGTTGACCAGGTTATCATACGAATTTAACTTTGGAATTTTAACCAAAATTTCACCTTCCAGAATTAAGCAAGACCACCAATTTTCAGCCACAAATTCAAAGCATGATATTTTATAAAATTCAAGCAAGTTTATGGCAAAAACGAGCATATGACAGAAACCCGATCAAATGAATGAATTAAGCCATGATAATTTTACACAAGCAGTAACAGCATGAGAAAAGTATCATATAAAATTTTCAGAAATTAACATCAAGTATCCGAATTTAAAAAATTAGAACTAGTTTCTGCTGATTTCTAATTTTCAATAAGACTGAACCAAAATGAGTCCAAATAAATCTCATCTTTTTGTACGCTGAAACTCATCACAAAATGGACATAGTAATAATTTTTCAGCAATTTATCACCACATACCAATTTATAAAAATTAAATTACAAAACTGTAGAATAAAACAAATAATTTTTACACATATCAAACGAAGTCCAAAAATTCCAATTACACGGCCCATAAAACATACAGGAAGAAAGCATACTCAAATTTCATAATTTTGGGAGCACAACTCAATTTAATATGCATTTAACAAGATTCTGCTCAGAATTTTATACAATTATTAAAAATAGCTATACTTAACATTTTAATTCAAAATTTTTACACAACATGTATTTCCAGCAGAGGGACTAGCACACAAAATTTCACAGTAATAAGAGCATCACACAATTTATTCTAATTTATATACCTAAACAGCGACAATGCAAGTTCATTAGTTCATAACTGACTCGTTTTACGACGAATCCGTCCGAAGTCTTCGCTATAAGACTAAGGACGATACAAGTTCCAACCCACAGTGACTATATCACGAATAGACGAGGTCTGGTTTGATTTCACCGAACCGAAGAGTCCGTCTACACATTCAACATATTTTCCCAACAAATTTCAAATACACATTGAACATATATATCCTTATGAACACAAAAGTCACCCAAGCATATTCACAGGAATTCAATGATCACTTTCAACAATCAAGAACACAACATAAACGAGACGAAAAATTAAACGAGACGGGTCGAGCCTTGTACCGTTCTCGGGAATCGAACAAAAACGGAACGAATGGTTAGAACGGGAAGCACACGAGGCTTGCTCGTCGGAAACAGAGGGGTTGTCCGGCGGTTACGATCGCCGCTGGGTGTTCCGATGGGGAGAGGGACGGCCGTCTGCTTGCTAGGTTTGCCGAAAACGGTCGGTGAGTTGCTGCTCGAGCCACGGAAGTTGCTGTGCGGGGTCGCTGAACTTCGTCGAAAACTCTCGTCGCCGGTGCTGGATGACTGGCTCACGACGAGAGGAGGGTCGTTAACGTCTGTCGGGGTCGCTGTTGGTTGGCTCGTGAACGGAAGGTCGCCAGAGTTGGACGGCAACGGCGAAATTTGCAGGTTCCCGACAAGAGGGCAGCGATGGAATTCGGGGACGGTGATGGTGCGATCGGATTCTCTCGCCGGGCTGGGTTCAGCGGCGATGGGAAGAAGATGATAATGAGGGGATCGGATTAAGGTGGTGATGACGGAGGGAAGGTGATGATCGGGTGTGGGATTTGTGAAGGTTAACGAAGATGACGATGGGGAAAATTCTTCTCTCTGCTCTGGATTGCAATCGATGAGAAGAAAAATATGGTGAGGCTGCGGTTCTGGTTGTTGAACGAGAAAAGAGCAGCAGATACACATATATATATATACATATATATATATATAACGTAACTCTTAGGTTAAGAAATCTTGAACAGAAAGCAACTCACACATGCACACACTTCTCACGGGTCGGTAAAACCAGGTCTGGCCGGGTCATATGGGTCGGGTTCATGGGTTTGGTCACTCGGGCTCGAATTAGACGTACGGGTTCTCAGTTCGGCTCTCGGGCTCGAGTACGAAGCATTATAACGCTTCCGAAAAATTAAATCGAACAAATACACAAATCGGATATTATATATATTTATAATACACATAATTAAAATTTGTAAAATAATGATAATATTGGTAAAAATACAAATACACATTGTAATTAAACAGTAACACTTAGACAATTTGGCAATTAATCATATTTAAACAATTAGACATTTAATTCGCAATATAACAGATAAATCATATAGACATTTAATATTTAACATTTAATCAATAACAATAACAAATAAAAGCAAATAATAATAATATAAATAAATAATAATTAATTCCCAATTATTCAATAATCCAACGGGTGTAGCGCCCCGTTTATTTATGGATAATTTTAGGATTATTTATTATTATTTTTATTATTGTTATTATTATTTTATTTAAATGCCTAATTGTGAAATAAATATTTAATGTGTATTATTATTATAAATAATGTGTGAAATATATTTTATTATAATAGCCGAATTTTAGTTATAAAATATCGTGCGAACCGAGCCATTTTATATTGGCTAAATCAACCGATTTATCGAGCCCGAGAGATTGAGCCCGAGAGAACTGTATGCATTGGATCGAACCTACGACTTAAATCTTTCAAACCCTTGGCCCATTTAGTATGCGACCCGAACCCGTCTGGCTTGAACCTGCGCGACCCGGCCCATCTCTCTTTTACGCGTGTGATGTCATGAGATTTCTTTTAACCTAGCGTGTACCTCTCGCTCGGTTCTCTCATCGACATCGCAGCTTTTATTTTTCCCTCATCAGATTTTTCTTCCCTTCACGATCGCACCTTCATCATCGATCCTCTTTTTTCGTTTTCTGTGTTTTTTCTCCCATCAACCATCTCGTCGCCATAACCAGTCCGACGATCACCCCTACTCCCTCACAATCCGATCATCCTAGTCATCACCCCGACGGATTTTCGACCCAGCAGATCGCCACCATCGTCGCCGCACAGCAACTCGCGCGACGAATTTCCGACGGCCCCTCTGTTCGCGATTTTCGGCGAGCGTGACCCTCCTGCGAGCAGTCCACGAACCTCCGACGACCCTCTGTTGCCCTTCTCCACGGACCAGCAAGCTCCTCTGCCGGCAAACAACACTCCGCGATGAGCACCCTGCCTGCAATTTCCGGCGATCTCTCCTTCCACGCAAAGCTCCTCCGGCAACCCTCCGTCCATTCAGCATCTCGACGGGCGACTTCCGGCCGACACTAGCAGCAGCGACGACCCTCCTCCGCCGCTGACCTCCTCCGCGAGTCGAGTAATGCCGCCGAGCTTTAGCAACTTGCCGCCGCGAGCTCGCCCTTCTCTTTTCATTCCGTTTTCCGAATTCCCGAGAATGGTACATAGTCGATTCCGTCTCGTTTAAATCGTTTGTGTTATTTATGAATATGTGCCCCTTGCGATTTGATTTACGAGATGTGAATATGTTGCGATTAATGGATTTGGCGTGAATTTTATGTGAAAGAGATGATTTTATGTGTATTCGTGTTGTTCGGGATATCTTCAATTTTCAAAGAATCAAGCGAGACCTCGAAAGTCGTGTAAGTCAGTAGATATTGGAACAATGTCGAGTCCTTGGTCTTACGAGAAGGCCTCGGACGAGAAATTCCGTGTTATGAATTAATTGTTAGATTGTCGAGCTTATGTGTCGCTGTTTTGGTGTTTGAATTATTAAAAATCGCAAAATGTTCGAAATGACTTGAAATTTTGAGGGATATGTTATCTGTTCATTTCCAGCCTCGTGTAAAAATTTCATAATTTTTAGAGGCCTGTAGCTATTTAAATAGAGTGAATTCTGATCAGAATAGTGTTTAATGCTTAATAAATTGGTTCGTGATTCAAATGAGCTGAAATTTTTATATGTTGTGCCTCTGATGTGTTTATATGCTGTGTTAAATTTTTAGAATTTTTGAAGTAAATTTGATATGGTTAATAATTTAATTTCTGTTTCTGCTGAAAACTTTATGAATTACTATAAATTGGTTTGTTCATGAAAAATTCTGAAACTTGGCTAAGATGTTTATTTTTGGTGTATATTCATGCTGTGAAAAGATGAAAATTTTTGGAGTTCATTTTAGTACTGTTTTGATTTAAATTCGATAATTGGTGAATCTTGTGTGGATTTTTAAAAATAGCACATTTAATGTACAGGGCTGATATTTTTACATGTTGTCTCTATCATATTGTAGCTTGTTGTGTTAAATTTTCAAGTCCTGAATCGTTCATTTGGTTCAGATATGAATTCAATTGTGTTTTTGCTGATTTCTTTTAGGAATTTTATGAATTAATGTGCTTTGAGTTTAAAGCTGAAAATATATGATTTTACTTATTACTGCGAGGTGTAATTTTGTGTAAAATTTCAGAGCCTAAGTCGTAGGGTAGCCTGACCATCTATTTTCATGTGATTAATGATTAATATTTTCGAAACATGATTTTGAAATAAAAGTTGGGAATCGACTTGCTTTTCGTTTTGATGTGAATTTGACTTGGTCAATCCTTAGATGGATTTATGTGAACTCCCATATGTGGTTTGGTCGAGTTTAGTGCCGAGTCTTAGTGTTCCAACATCCACAGGACTTCACGAACTACTTAGTCGAAACAAGTTCGACTAGGTCTGTTTTGTGTTTTCCGTTTAAAGTCAAGATAGATGTTGATTGTAGCATCTTGACTCAATGTAGGTAATTGAGGAGTCCAGCCTCGACCTACTACCAATTGCTTTGAGTTATTATCAATCCGAAATCCAGGTGGGTTATTCTAAAATTATCTATGCATATGTGTGATTTAAATTGTGATGAAAGTTTGGTGTGATCTATGTATGAAAATGAACATGTAGCCTATCGATGTGAGCTTGATGGCCGTCGATACGGTTGTCCCCGTATGATAAGATACGGTTATCTCATTAAGACCTATGAGAAGGCCGTGTCATTGATGTGGCACGCACTCCCATGTTTCACTGATATGGCATGGCTTAGCTTTGATGAGCATAGATGTACATGAGTGAGTCTTTGATGAGACTAGAGTCATTGATGTGACTAGAGATGTGACATGATTTTATTGTTTATGTTCATGCTGCGACCATACCATTATTATGTTATTCATATGCATAGTGTGAGTACGATAGTTAACTGTACTCACTCCCACCTGCTCGTAACTGATGCAGGTTAAGCAGTCGGCGGGTGACGAGACAAGACGGGTGGTGGTCATGCTTTTATTTATCGCTTATTTATTTGCTTCCGCTCATTTATATTGAGATATTATGACTGTATCGTTTTGAACTTGGAATTGTGAATTATCTTTATGATTTGGAACTTAATGAATGCCAGTTTGGTTTATGATTTATTATTCGTGCATGCTGTCTTTATTTGTTACGTTTGCATTTTTGGTTAAAGGCTTTTGGTAAATTTGAGTAGCGCCCACTGAGTATTTAATTAAATTAAAGTTTGTGAAAAAAATTTATTGTGATTATTATTAAATAAATTCGATAAATCCTTTAAAATAAAGTGGGGCGTTACAACGGGGCATTACACTTTTAGCTTATATTTCTTCTTTATTCTTTTTGGGGTTAAGCTTGTTCATTGGATTCAACTCTGAATCTCCATTAATCGTAAGTTTTNATACTGAGGAGGGTCATTTTTGCCCTCTTGTTCATTCTGTGTCATGTCGACTTGGTTGTCTGATTCGGACAATTTCGGAAGAAGATTGGTCAACAAAGTCGACATAGCCCAGAACAAACAAAAGGGCGAAAATTGCCCAGCCTCAAGAAAATGGGCAGTTGGAGGTAGCAAACAGTTCCATACTAAACGAGCTAAGAGGTCGCCAAGAAAGAGCATTAGAAGCATGGGTTAACGAGCTTGACCCAGTCTTGTGGGCTCAAAGGACAACCCCGCGGGCTTCCACAAAAGAGACCCCATTCAGTCATGTGTATGGGATGGAGGTCGTCATCCCAGTCGAGATAGGTCTATGTTAAGAAAGGGTGTCTGAATACCAAGAAGAGAAGAATCCCGAGCTAAGAAAAGAAGCACTTGACCTAGTGAAGGACCTCCACAACTAAGAAAAGGTACGAACCGGGGCCTATAAGCAGAGGATGAGGTCTGCCCACGACAAGAAGGTGCAATACCGTAAGTTCCAGGTCAGCGACCTGGTCTGGTGACAAGCAAAGTGTTGGTGTATATACTGAAAGCTTGGCTTTGAATATTATTTGCAGTATATGTTGAATGAGAACTTGTTTGATTAAACAAGTTTTATGTTCTCTTGTTTTGAACTTAGATAAAATCGTTCATCACGGATGGACAAAAGATCATTATATCAGTCACTTGGGAAACAAGAATGATTAGTTCACAATCTAGATGGAAATGAGCAAACCATCAGAACAGTTGTAGTGTTAACCGTACAGTTGATCTTAACTGATTAGTTGCACTTGTACATTTATGTATTGAACAGGATCTCAGAGAGGAGCAGTTCGTTTTATACTGATTGTTGTAAGAACAAAGCATCGGTTAATTACTGCAGTCACTTAACCCGTAAGATATAAACAGACATGTGCATGAAGTAGCTATTACTCTGATTAACTGAAAGTGAAATTCATTTTGTTGAATCAATAGTCTTGATGATTGGGTAGTAGTGTTGCATGTATGATGTTCTGTTGGAATATTTACGGTCAACATGTGCGTTAGTTTGATAATGTCCCCAAAGTGAGCTCATGAAGGGTTGTTATGTTAAGCCCTGCATGTGGATTAAGTTCAGACATGATAACAATGGGATGAGTGGTACTAGCTTAGGTTTACAAGATATTAAATAATTATTGATTATTAGTAATCGAATTAATTAATTGAGATTATATCTTAAACATGGGGAGGTAATTGGAGTAATTATAATTAGAGTCTTGAATATAATTTCGGGGATCATAAGGGAGTTCAATAATGTTAGTGGACCGAGACATTATTTAAGTAATTGGCAAGAGTGGGCTTGGCTCACAGTCAGGCCCAATACTTAAGGATCCCAAGCCATCACCTTCTTAGAATCTCTACTGTAGCTCTATAAATACACCATTAAGCTCATAGGATTAAGAAAAGAACACAAGCCCAAGTTTTACACGTTCGACCGCCCTATTCTCTCTCTAGTTCCCACAGTCGAGCTTTGTCTTTGTTTTGTTGATCCACTGATACAAAACGAAGTTGTGTTCGAGTAACACAGTAGAAGATCCTGCGGTACTGAGACTCTGAGATCATCTATTGATGAAGACTTCGCGACCACCGAACACGAAGTCGACGACCACCGCAGCGAGCCGCACCCACAAGCCAAAGCCCGCACGAAGTCGTCGACCACTGCACGCGAATCGTAGCCGATAGCTGCAACCCGCAAACAGCCGTGCGATATCTTTGCGCACTCGATGATCCACTGCAGCAACCCCACAACGTATGTGGCCCCGTGCCCAGTAAGCACTGCGTGTGATCACCACCGCAAGCCGTAGTCCCGACATCGCCACTCCCAGCGATCCATCCGCGCTGCACCCGACGACCACTGTCCGTGATGTCCTGCTCCTAGCTACACTCCCGGTGAGCTTCTTGACGTCCGATGAGAAGAAATCTGGCAGCCCAACGGATTGTGAGAACACAAGATCTCCAATAGCAGAAATCTACAACGTCTCAAAGTCTGCAATTTTAAGCCTTACGGGTTGTACTTTTCCCGTTAGTCCATAAGTATCGGACACCCATATTCCAGGACCGTACAGGCCTGTTACATGAAATGCACCAAAACCAAAGCAAGCCACCCCAGAGAGGAATAAATGAATTCCAAAGATCTTCGGCAAATCCAAAGAAGGTTTTTTTCCTCAACACTAAACATCTAGATCCGCTGCACGTAGATTTATTGTTGTTATTAATTAGTGACTTGTGCATAACGAGAGCCTTACCAATCCCAACTTGTGGTATCTGAGCCCACAGTTAATTCACTTTGTACAAAGTTTGAATTCTTATGGCTTATTGTTACAACGTGTATTCAAACGCAGCCATATATTGGATTATATTCACATAAGTTGATTTTGCAGGAATTAGATAATGTGGCCGATTATGTGTTTGATGTATGTTGTTGAATGGTTTTTAAAGACTCGTACATGTCTAGGAATTATGGTTGGTATTATATACCGAAAGCTTGGCTTTAGATGATATTACACTTTTGCCCTTTATGAATTGGAATCATGTTCGATTAAACAAGTTCTATGTTCTGTTGTTTTGCACATATATAAAATGGTTCATTAGCAAGTGAATAGAAGATCATTTTATCAGTTACTTTCGAAACAAGAATTGTTGTTCCACAACCTAGATGGAAATGAACACCCCTTCAGAATAGTTGTAGTGTCAACAGTACAATTGGTCTTGACTGATTAGTTGTACTAGTACATTTATGTATTGAACAGGAACCCAAAGAGGAGAAGTTCTGTTGTTTTGCACTTAGATAAAATGGTTCATTAGCGGGTGAATAGATGGTCATTTTATCAAGAAAAGGTGTCGAGAGCAGGAAAGAACAGTTTGCAGAGGAAGAAATCAGGGCACAAGGGAGTTCGAGATTTGCAAAGGTGACAAAAGTCGGAAAATTTACTAAGTACCGTATTTATAAGAGGGCAGAGGAATAAGGTGAAGAGTTAATGGAGATAGCCGTTAGACAAAAGGAGATCCAACGGTGGGAAGAAATTAAAGAGGCACAGATAGCGAAGCGGCACAAATCGCGAGGAGGCATGATGATTAAAGGTACTGAGCGGAAAGGACATATGGCAGACGGAAATTGCGTTAATAATAAGAGGAAATAGAGGACAGTTAAAGTGCACCATAAAATCGATCGCGTGGCCGAAGAATGGTGGTGGCATCAGCCGAAACGATCGAGAGAGGAGGTCAGATGTAAGCAAGAGATCGAGAGGTAGGCAGAACGGAGAAGACAGCTCGAATTCACTCTTAGATCGAGTCATTTAGACTCGACCAGAGTGGGGGGAACTAGTCGAAGATTGACCTGGCGACGGGAGACTCGGTCAGATCGAGCACTCAACAGGTGAAGAGCAGTCGAGAGCGTGGCTTGAACGCGAGAAAGCGCGTGGGTGGCGTTAGAAGATCCTAACGGGATGCGTAGAGAATAACCTCCCTCTGCTCAGAGGGACACGTGGAGAGAGTACATTGGTGCAGAGAAATAGTGGTGATAACCACCTCTGACGCCTCTGACACACGCATACTGTGTGTGTACGGACGGGCAGTACGGCAAGACAGCTCACAAGATCCGGGCAGCTCCTAGGGCAAGTACCTCACTCCTATATATATAGGAGTGAGCCTTTTCTTGTGACGAACGATTTATCCATTACATACTTTGGAAAATTGAGTAGAATATACACTGACTTAAGCATCGGAGGCTCTTCACTGGAAAACCCCTCCTGTGTGAGAGTTCTGTGCAGGTGCGCGGTGTTCTACCAGCAAGGAGGAGGAAGATGAGCCGATTTCAAGCCGGTCGGAGTGTTTTGCGTTACCAATCAGAAATTGCAATTGTTTGCAGGTGATTTTGAATTCGACTATTATGGCCCGTATGTATGATTTTAATTCATGTTTTTGAATGTATGGTGTTTTATAAGCCTCGGACATGTCGAGGAGTTTTTTGGGTTGGTGAATGCTTGTAATAAATTATTCGCGCAGTGGGACACTGCATAGTTTATTGCTTTCATAGAAAACTCGTGTACGACTCCTGTGCGGGTCATATGATGAATTATGTTATTGTTGTTATTATTCATTATTGATCCGACGGATGTGGACCAAACTCGACGGGGCGAGGTGACAAGCACACAGACGGATGCCATGGTGATGATCCAATGGCGACTTTCCCAGAGACAACCTATTCAAGATGAAGAGTGGGAGTCACTGCGAAATGGGTGCTCCAATTCCTGAGACGGAAAACACATTCAAGCAAAGGACAGGATTGTGTTTCTCGGTAACATTGGATATTAATTAATGGCCATAGTAGTTGGATTATAGTTCCTAGTTTATTATTGCTCATTAATTCTGCATGTCCTTATTTGCTTTATGTGCAAACTGAAATAGGAGCATGTCTAGGAAAATCCCTTAAAATAAAAATTATATTAAGTGTGTAATGGGTTGAAATAAATAACATCCAAGGCCTCCATTATAGTTTTCTTAGTGAAGTGGTTTAAATCGAGCCCAAAGGACGGTTTATTTCACAGTTCACAAGGACAAATCTCCTTCAAGATGGTTATAGTGAGCTATTTCAAAAGCGTACGGGTCATCCAAAGGTAGACGTATAATTTTGGTAGTAAACTTAGTACTAATTAATGGGTTACACTTTAAGCGCTAATAATTACGATATTTCCAAAGGAAAAGGTTGTTTTTATTTAGCGCTGGCCAAAAGATGAACCGACTATTAATTAAGTACTGTTTGGATGGTATGTTAATTAATGGGATTAATCCCTCCTCTTGCAACGGCTTGAACCATAGATGTCCACACTCTGTGGCCTGCTGGGATTTGGTGTTTTGAGGTGTCGGTGAATTTATTTAAATATTATTTTTAAGGGATCAATATTTGATGTTAAATTCAAAAATACTTGACTGAGTAAACTATGTTTGTATGATCCTAGGAATTTAAAATGTCTTTCAATCTGTTATCCGTAATTGTCAAAGAAAACAAACTTATTGGTCCCAATTACATTGACTGGAAAAGGAACTTGGATATAGTGTTAACTGCTGAAGGGTACAATTTTGCTACTGTTGAGGCTTGTCCGGATGTGCCTGCTGATGATGCACCAGACCAAGAGAAAGAGGCGTATGCTCGGTGGAAAAAGGCTGACGAGATGGCGAAGTGTTACATCTTAGCATCTTTGTAAAATGTAATTCAATATCAACATCAGTCTATGGACACTGCAACAGAGATGCTTCTTAATCTCAAGGAGTTATTTGGTCATCAGTCGCGGACTACCCGACAAGAAGCCATGAGGGTTTTGATGAATATGACCATGCGTGAGGGCACTCCGGTGAGGAAACATGTTCTTGCTATGATGGCCCAGGTTAATGAGCTGAAGGTTCTTGGGGCTTTTATTGACGGGGAAACCCAGGTTGATATAGTGGTCCATTCTTTGCTCCATTCTTTGCCTAAAAGCTTTGAACAATTCCGGCTGAATTATAACATGTGTAAGATGTTGATGACTCTTCCGGAACTTGTTGCTGAGCTTCAGTCGGCAGAGGGCCTGTTTCGTCACAAAGCGCAGGCGATGGTTGCCCAGCAGGGTGAAGGTTCTTCTTCCAGGCCTTCTAAGGGTAGGAAGAGGAAGAAGTCCATAGGAAAGGGCAAAGCGGTCATGAATGATGCGCGACCTCAGCAAGCTGTGAAGAAGCCAAAGGGCAAGTGCCACAAATGCTAGCAGAAAGGACACTGAAAGGCCGACTGTCCTTTCCTCAAGAAGGGCGATAAAGGTACATCTTTTTCATTAGTCGTTGAAACATGTTTAGCGGTGTTATCTACCAGTACCTGGTGTGTAGATACAAAAGCCACTGATCATGTCTGCAATTCAATGCAGGGGTTCTAGAAAACCAAATGACTTAGGGAAAGAGAAGTCACCATCTACTTGGGCGATGCTAGTAGAGCGTCGGCAGTTGCAGTGAGAGATGTTTATTTAGAATTTGTCTTAGATAGAACTTTGGTTTTGAAGGATTGTCTTTATGTTCCTAGTTTTAGAAAGGATTTGATTTCAGTTTCTAAGTTGTTTATGAACGGTTTTTCTGCTATTTTCAATAATGAAGTTATTATTCGTTTTGGGAAAAAGTTCAAATGTCGTGGTTCATTAGTAAACAATATATATATTCTATGGCGAAAGTTATCTCCACTGCAACATAAACAATTACTTAATTCATCATCTAATCTGAATAAGAGAAAGGAACCTTTGAAAATGAACGAAACATATCTTTGGCATCTAAGACTTGGTCATATAAATCTTAGGAGGATTCAAAGATTGATAGCAGACGTGCCCTTTGGGTCGTTAGAAGTCGAGGCTTTTCCAACTTGTGAGTCTTGCCTGGAAGGCAAAATGACTAAGATGGTTTTTAAAATCAAAGGGGAATAGAGCCGAAGATTTGTTAGGGCTAGTTCATTCCGATCTATGTGGTCCTATGTCTATTCAAGCGAGAGGTGGTTTCGAGTACTTCGTTACGTTTATCGATGACTACTCGAGATATGGGTACATTTTCCTATTATACTGCAAGTCTGAATGCTTTGAGAAATTCTTAGAGTATAAGGCTGTTGTGGAGAAGCAGTTAGGAAAAAGTATCAAGTCATCACGATCTGATTGTGGTGGCAAATATCTCTCAAATGAATTTAGGGACTACTTGACGGATAATGGGATTATCTCCCAGCTAACTGCGCCGGGCACTCCCCAGCAGAATGGCGTAGCAGAACGAAGGAATAGGACTCTTATGGAGATGGTTAGGGCAATGATGAGTTATAGTACATTACCCGATTCATTTTGGGGGTATGCCCTAAAAACAGCAGTTTATGTTCTGAACAGAGTACCATCTAAATCAGTACCATCTACACCATTGGAGTTGTGGTCTGGGCACAAGCCCAGTCTAAGACATCTCGGGATCCAGCACATGTGCTGAGAATCGATACTGATAAGTTGGAATCTAGAACAAAAGTAAGGTTGTTTGTAGGATATCATAAGGAAACAAAAGGTGGTCCATTTTATACTCTCGAGGACCAGAAAGTAATCGTGAGCACGAATGCTAGGTTCTTGGAAGAAGAATATGTTTTAGATCATAAACCCAGTAGTAGACATGTCCTTGAGGAGGTAAAGGGAGTGATTACTTCAATACCGAGTGTGCTAGATGTTACACCACAAAATACTGCAACACGTATCGCTGATGATGCACCTGAGCAGGTAGTACCTCATCATAGTGGGAGGGTTGTCCGGCAGCCCGAACGATTCATTAGTCTGGGAGAGTCTTCTGAGGCCGTCCCGGATGTTCTTGAAAACGACTGGCTCGAAACCACGCGTGCACTGACGTTGGGACAATGCTACCGGGCGCTTTCGGAGGTGCTTGGGGGCGACTGGCACCGAGACCTCGCACGTGGACATGGACAGGCGCTGCTGGGCACTCTCGCGTGTGTTGGGGGCTGCGGTGTCTCGCACACACTGGGTGGGGGCACGGACAGAGGCAACCTTAGCCTCTGTAGACGCGGCACGGGCACGGCGCGCGCTGCATGCGCGGTTGGTGACCCATGACCGGTCCTCGCCGAACTTCCGGCCACTATTCCGGTGACAAGCAACTCAAACCAACATAACATGATATAAAACATGTAAATATGCCAAGAAATGCTAGGGCAACTCGGTAGGATTTTAACTTGGCTCGGTAGGGCCGATAAGGCTCGTGGCCACACTAAGCCACTGAATGAACATGCTTAACTTATAAATTCACTTATGGCCGAATTACTCACATAAAAAATCATGGCTAAAGAGGCTAGAACATTGGTCATATCTCACATGCACATCAACTTGGTTCGGGGGTGAAAATTGGCTCGATTTCACTATCAACTTGACCGAAAAAATGAACTCAAAGCATGTCTAACTTTTACCAATGTCATTCACATGATTTTTGAGGGATAATAAGCTACAAAAACCGGCCTACTCATGCATGTACAAGAATTCCGAATTTAAGGGCTTAAACTTCGAAAAATCATATCTCCATATTTCTCACGTGCATGGCATCATTTCTCTACATGATAATTCCTAATTTATCATGTATAAGCTGGGAAAAATAATTGGTAGGAGCTTACCTTGCTCGAACTCGAAAAAGTGCGCGAAGGCTCCCACTCGGGCTCACTCGGGGCTTGAGGTCCTTAGGTTCGACTTGAAGGGCTATTGGACGAGGAATAAGAACTCCATAGACTTAGAAAAATCCAAATAATATCTGAAAGATGATAAGCCTTGAGAGACACGGATGGTGCTAGGTGTGGCTCGCTCCCTCCCTTGGTCCAAAGCATGCGCGCGCGAGATGGACTATGTGCTCTCGGATTTTTGCTCAACTTCTACCAAAATGCTTGAGTGTTTAATGAGACCAAGAGCTGAAAATAAGCTAAGGAGTGTCCCTTTAAAAGAGCTCATGGGCGGATTAAGCTAGGCAAGGCATGGACCATAGTGGCGCACCAAATCACATGGAAGTTTGGGGTGGACTTGTGTGGGAACTTGAGCACGTCTTGGTGGAGTGGCAGCAGCATCTTGGACTGACCAAGGCAGTCAAATGGTGTGGGAATCAGGTCTGGTCGGGTCTTGGCACTTGCACCATGATAATGGGGAACAAGGTATGACATACTTGAATAAAATAATCTTTGCACATGCTCCACTTAACATAAAGTATGGTTTGACTTTCTTAATCATTCTTAGGGACTTCTTAAGTTCAATTAGCTCCTCTTGATCTCAAGAATACTTGAATGATATGGGCCATAGGACTTGGGCTCAGAATCTTAAGACTTGGGCTCGAAAACCACTCGCCCTTGGGCTTGCGCAAGGCTTGGCGCGCGGCCTTGCTTGGCTCGGCATGGGCTGAAAAAAAATGCCACTCTTGGGCCGAGATTAGCACATCTTAGGGACTGCATAATGACCAACTCAAAGGCCAAAATACTTATAAAAATCCATGAAAACTTTTTGCCATGACTTGGGCTCGACATGGACTCACGCAAGGCCTTGAGCACGCATTCCTTGGGCTTGGCACTAAGGACTTGGACCGAGAGACTTGCTTGGTTCTTGCTGACTTAATGAGCCCCAACACTTAGGAAAAATCCCAAAAATATACTCGGCCGTGGCTTGGGCACTCGCGGCTTGGCGAGGCGCGGCAGTTGGGCGCGATTTGACTTGGACACGGCACGAGCTAGGTGTGGGTTACTTCGGCCGAGGGAATGATATCTAAGGCTTGATAAAATGATCTCATACTTAGAAAATATTTTAAGTGAGGCTATGAGCACGACTAGGGCTCGAACAAGACTCAGGACTACTAGGCTCGAGACTTGGCTAGGCGCAAACTAGGCACGAGACTCGTGACCGAACGACTCGGTTCCGGACACGGCTTGACTTGGATGATTTATCGAAACATACTCGGTTTCGATTATTCGCCAACTTGAATAAGTAATCCCGACAGAATAAAATTCATTTCTAAAAATAAATGGACCGGAATTAATAACTGAATTGAATAACTGGATAACAGGGCTCAGAACTCAAGATGAGCAATATTAATAAAAGGAAAAATAGTTCAAACTTGGAACTAAAACTGTCACTTTTATTAATACAGATTTTGGGCTATTACAATCTATCTCCCTTAAAAATATTTCCATCCTCGAAAGTACTAAAATTGGAGAATTACATACAACTAGGTACATATTAGAACTCAAAATCTGGAAGACGAGCTCTAATATCCGCTTCGCGCTCCCAGGTGGCATCTGAATCTCCGTGGCGATTCCATCTGATACGAACGAGGGGAACATCTCGTTTCCTGAGCCAAAGCACCTTTCGGTCCAGAACTGCTATCGGCTGCTCCTCGTAAGTCAAATCTGGCTGAAGCTGAATCTCGTTGTGCTGAAGCACATGCTCGGGATCGCACACGTACGGGCATAACATCGAAACGTGGAACGCGTTATGAACTCTAGCCGACTCGGGAGGCAGGGCTACTCAATAGGCTACTTCGCCCACTCGCTCGAGAATCTCGAACGAGCCTATGTAGCGAGGATGCAACTTCCCTCTCTTCCCGAAATGAACGACACCTCTCATCGGTCGAACCTTCAGAAAGACATGATCTCCGGGCTCAAAATGCATCTCTCGTCTATGCTTGTCGGCTGAGGACTTTTGCCTACTCTGGGCTGTCTTATGCCTTTCTCGGATCCAGGCTACTTGCTTGACTGTCTCCTCGATCAACTTCGGACCGAGTACTCGTCGCTCTCCGACATCATCCCAATAAAGGGGCGAACGACACTTGCGGCCGTAAAGTGCTTCGTAGAGAGCCATCTGAATCGGCGCCTGATAACTGTTGTTGTAGGCGAACTCGACTAGTGTAAACCACTTCTCCCACTTAGCACCTCTATCTAGAATCAAGGCTCGGAGCATATCCTCGAGCGTCTGGATCGTCTTTTCAGACTGGCCATCGGTCTCTGGATGGTAAGCCGAACTGAACTTCAACTGGGTGCCCATTGCCTCATACAAACTCTCCCAGAATCTGCTGGTGAATTTGGGATCTCGATCGGATATGATCGTAACGGGCACTCTGTGGAGTCGAATAACACCACGGGTATATATCTCGGCCAACTGGTCCATCGACATGGTCATCGTCATAGGCATAAAGTGTGCGACTTTCATCAGCCTGTCTACCACTACCCAAATTGCATCTTGATGCTCGGACGACTTAGGTAGTCCTATGACGAAGTCCATGGTAACCTCTTTCCACTTTCAACTGACAATCTCAAGTGGCTGTAGCAGACCTATGAGACTCTTGTGCTCGGCCTTAACTTGCTGGCAGACTTAACAATTCTTCATGAAGTCTGCTATATCTCTCTTCATCCCTCGCCACCAGAAAGACCTTTTCAAGTCGTGGTACATCTTGGTACTCCCAGGGTGGGCTAGATATGGCGCACTGTGGGCCTCAGTCAAGATTTCCCTGCGTAACGTCCCAACTTTTGGCACGACTGTGGCCTCTGAACTCCAAGGCTCCATCCGTGCCTCGGTAAAAGCCCTCTATTTCCCCCGGCGTGAACCTTCACTTCTAAAGTCCGAATGAACTGATCGTAGGATTGCTCCCGCCGGATTCTATCTCTCAGCATGGGCTGAACTCGCATTGAGCTAACACTCCCCAAAATCTCCTAAGGAAGTGAGTCGACGACCTCAATCTGCATCTGGGAAAACTCTCTGATAAGCTGGCGCTGATCGGTGATAGAACAAGCTAACTCACCCCTCACCTTTCGGCTTAGGGCGTCGGCTACCACGTTTGCCTTCCCCGGATGGCACTGTATGGTGCAGTCATAATCCTTCACAAGCTCCAACCATCACCTCTGGCGCATGTTGAGCTCCTTCTTGTGAAAGATATACTGCAAACTCTTGTGATTAGTAAAGATCTCACACCGATCACCATATAGATAATGCCGCCAAATCTTAAGTGCATGCACAATCACTGCCAACTCTAGGTCGTGCGTATGGTAGTTCTGCTCATGGGGCTTCAACTGACGTGAAGCATACGCGACGACTTGGCCATCTGGTATAAGCACACACCCAAGACCCTGCTTTGAAGCATCACTATAGATGGTGAAACCTCGAGTAGGGTCCGGAATAGTCAGTGCTGGAGCCGTTGTAAGCTTCTGCTTGAGCTCCTGAAAGCTCTTCTCACAGCGACTCGTCCACTCAAACTTCACAGATTTCCTCGTCAACTTGGACAAAGGGAGGTCAATCTTCGAAAAACCCTCAATAAACCTGCGATAGTACCCTGCTAGACCGAGAAAACTCCGAATCTCAGTGGGACTTCTGGGCGCTGACCAGTTCCGAACTGCGGCAATCTTCGCTGGATCGACCTCTACGCCTTTTTCGGTATTGATGTGGCCTAAAAATGCCACTCTCTTCAGCCAACATTCGCACTTGGAGAACCTAGCGTAAAGCTTTTCTCGCCCTAAGGGTCCCGAGAATAATCCTCAAATGCTGCTCATGCTCCTCCAAACTCCTGGAGTAGAACAAAATGTCATCAATGAAGACGATAACAAATCGGTCTAAGTACTGATGGAACACGCGATTCATCAAGTCCATGAACACCACTGGCGTGTTACTCGGACCAAACGGCATAACCACGAACTCGTAGTGTCCATATCTCGTCCGAAAAGCAGTCTTAGATACGTCGGACTCATTCATCTTCAGTTGATGATAGCCTGAGCGTAAATCGATCTTGGAAAATACGCAAGCTCCTCTCAGCTGGTCAAACAAGTCATCTATCCAGGGGAGCGGATACTTGTTCTTCACCGTTAACCGGTTGAGATCCCGGTAATCGATGCACATTCTCATGGATCTGTCATTCTTCTTGACGAATAGGACGGATGCTCCCCAAGGTGAGACGCTTGGTCGGATGAAACCGAGTTTTAACAACTCTTCAATCTGCGTCTTCAGCTCCTGCAACTCTTTTGGAGCCATTCTGTATGGTGCCTTTGACACCGGTCTTGCTCTTGGCACAAAATCAATGGTGAACTCCACCTGTATGCTGGGTGGTCCTCTTGGTAGTTGATCCGAGAACACATCCACAAACTCACGAACAATTGGAACGCCATGAGGTGTCTGTGCTCTCGATCCTTCTTCAACAAGGCTCACCAATTGACCCTGACAATTTTCTCTGTGCAGAATCTTCTTTAAATGCCAATAGTCATTCCACTAAACACTAGAACTGGTTCACGACTACGGCCTGCTCCCACTCTGCTAGGGCTTTGGAGCTATGTGGAACGGCATTCTGGAAGCCATCGACCACTGGACTGGAACAGTATAGCCATTAAAAAATAGCTATACTAGACTTAAAGGATTTGAATCCGATATGCCGAAAACACCTGGCTTGGCTAGAGTTCCGGTTACACTTGTTCTTTTGTGCTTTTGGTCGCAAATAAGTACCCTTGACCTCTAGAAGGGTCAATTAGTACTTAGTGAGTGGCTTAAATCGATTTAAGAAATCGAATACCTAGATAGCCAATTCTACCTCACTCGCTTCTTAGAAAGGAATCTGATTCCTTTCTTTGACTATGCTGCTGACTATAAGGCTGAACTGTCTGACGGGTTCGGATGAACGATCACAAAACTCGTAGTGATCATATCTCTGTTGGCTAGCTAACTAGCGCCAGGATATTGGTTGTTGATCATAGATGGGAATCTTCTGCCATCTGAAACTGGGCACAGAGAAAAATGGTGCCTATCTGAAAACTTGATGATCTCGAAAATCTGCTCGAGACCCTGGATCCACTCGTCTGCTATGCGAGGATCTCTCTGTCCCGTAAACTTCTCGGGTTTAGAGTCACGAAACTGGGCAACTACAAATGACTAGGTCATCTCCTGCTGAGCTTGATTTCCACGGTGTGCCATCTGAATAGGCAGTTCGTAGCTAAAATAGGAATGGAATTAGCACAACTGAAAAAGGTGCTATTACTTGCTGAAACTCGATAATGACTTAGTCCAAACTTGACACTACTAGGGATTGAGAATGGCTTATCGCAGCAACTAGCCATGAGGCTCGATTTCTGACGAGTTGCTAACTCGAAAAGCTAGAGTTCAAACTAGAGTTCTGGCTAAAATTCTGAATACTGATAGAGATAGATCTGATACTGCTAGGAGTCTCTCTACTGGTTTTGAGCATTTAGAGTTCGGATTATCTGAATCCTATTGAGCATAGACTTAATACAGTTTTCTTGTATAAACTTTGAAAATTTTAACAGCATGCACTTACCTGGTAGTCGGCGCGGCGTGAGTGTGGTGTGGTCGGGTTTTTCTAATATTTCCTGTCTCTTTAAAGCATTCAGATGCACAAAAGGTGCTCTGATAGAAGCTGCAACACCCGCTACTTAGGGCCAATTTTTCATAAATTCTACCTTAAAAAACAATTATAAATTTTTCGAAATCGTTGGGATGCTGCTAAAAACTTTTCTACTTTAAAAATCCGTTTTCTTAAACTGGGTCTATCGACTGGTTTAGACTTAAAGAAAATCAGATTAAATCTTTTATCGAATCAAGCATGTAAGACTAACCCTGTCATGCAAGTTCGATAATGAAAATAAACATAGCGGAAGTCTAAAAGTGCGTGGTCATAATAGTTATACAAAACATAGTAAACAAATGTCCCTGAAACGGCTAGCTGTGCCAAATCCACGACCACAACCACCACAACCGCCCTCACGCCTGTCCGCCGACCCTGTCATCTGTCAAACATAATGGGGGTGAGTACTGGTCCTCTTGTTCCATAAAAACTCATGCTAAAGTAAACAACAATAATAATAATAATGAGATCACAATACAAATATATTTAAGTAAAATGAAATCTCTCAGAACACTATGGCCGGTAACTCCCGGAACACTCTGGCCGGTAACTGTATGCACACTCTGATGGTATAATTAAGGCGAACTGGCCACCACCAGAACTTAGGGAAGGCAAACTCGGCCTTGGCCCCAAGCGGATAAACTCATATACATACCTGAACATGATCTCGACTATTATACTCAATGTAATACCCAGACTGGGTCCCCATCTGGTCTGCTTTAAAAGTACGTAAGTGCTGCTGTGCTGGTAGTTGACTCCTTAAGCTACATAAAAATATAAGCAACAAAATATACTAAGTACTTTGCTCATCATATGCTCAATAATATGCTAAGATGCTCTACTCTATCAGATAACTCATCCGGATATAAGGGAAGGCTCTAAGGGTTCGCTAAAATAATTTTAAGTCCAGAAATTAGACTGATATGCTCAACTGAACTGGATTGGCTCAGAAAAATACTTAAATTTTGGAACAATACGCGGACCGAAATACTCGAACCAAAACTTACTCGAACTGCCAGCTAAATCGGCCGGTTCGCTAACTGGCTGAACCGGGTCGGGATGAACTAGACCGGGTTGGACCACTTGGCCACTCTGGACCGGGTGGTCACAGACTGCATGGACTGGCCTGCTGGTACCCTTACGCAGCGCTAGGCACGAGCTGGGTGTGACCGGGCCTCGGTGTTGGGCGCGGACAGGCACGGCCAGGCTCGACTGGCACGGCCTTGGCACGGCTGGGTGCCACTCGGGTGCTACTGGGCACAACCGAGGTTGACTGGGCACTAGGCGTGCGATTGTTCACGGCCTAAGTGCGGCTGGAGCGAGAACTGACCCGGCCAGACACTACTCGCGCGGCTCTTGCGCGGTTGGGGTTGCTAGGGTGCTGCCGGGCGACCCTGGGCACGCGGGCGTGTGCTGCTGGGCACGTCCCGGCCAACTGGACCATAGGGAACACGACTCGGGTTCGCTGGGCACGGCACTGACTGCTCGAGCGTGCTGTTGGGCACGACCCGAGGACTTACTCCGCGCGGCACGAGCAACTGGCTCGAGACCACGCGTGCACTGACGTTGGGACAATGCTACCAGGCGCTGTCGGAGGTGCTTGGGCGCGACTGGCACCGAGACCTCGCACGTGGACACGGACAGGCGCTGCTGGGCACTGTCGCGTGTGCTGGAGGCTGCGGTGTCTCGTACACACTGGGTGGGGGCACGGACAGAGGCAAACTTAGCCTCTGTAGACGCAGCACGGGCACGGCGCGCGCTGCATGCGCGGCTGGTGACCCATGACCGGTCCTCGCCGAACTTCCGGGCACTATTCCAGTGACATCCAACTTAAACCAACATAGCATGATATAAAGCATGTAAATATGCCAAGAAATGCTAGGGCAACTCGATTGGATTTTGACTTGGCTCGGTAAGGCCGATATGGCTCGTGGCCACACTAAGTCATCGAATGAGCATGCTTAACTTATAAATTCACTTATGGCCCAATTACTAACATAAAAAATAATGGCTAAAGAGGCTAGAACATTGGTCATATCTCACATGCACATCAACTTGGTTCAGTGGTGAAAATTAGCTCGATTTCACTATCAACTTGACCAAATAAATGACCTCAAAGCATTTATAACTTTTACCAATGTCATTCACATTATTTTTGAGGGATGATAAGCTACAAAAACCGGCCTACTCATGCATGTACAAGAATTCCGAATTTAAGAACCTAAACTTCGAAAAATCATATCTCCATATTCCTCACGTGCATGACATCATTTCTCTACATGATAATTCCTAATTTATCATGTATAAGCTGGGAAAAATGATAGGTAGGAGCTTACCTTGCTCGAACTCGAAAAAGTGCGCAAAGGCTCCCACTCGGGCACACTCGGGGCTTGAGGTCCTTAGGTTCGACTTGAAGGGCTATTGGCTGAGGAAAATGAACTCCATAGACTAAGAAAAATCCAAATAATATTTGGAAGATGATAAGCCTTGAGAGACACGGCTGGTGCTAGGTGTGGCTCGCTCCCTCCCTTGGTCCAAAGCTTGCGCGCGCGAGATGGACTATGGGGTGCTCTCTGATTTTTGCTCAACTTCTAACAAAATGCTTAAGTGTTAATGAGACCAAGAGCTGAAAATAAGCTGAGGAGTGTCCCTTTTAAAGAGCTCATGGGCGGATTAAGCTAGGCAAGGCATGGAGACCATAGTGGCGCACCAAATCACATGGAAGTTTGGGTTGGACTTGTGTGGGAACTTGAGCACGTCTTGGTGGAGTGTCAGCAGCATCTTGGACTGACCAAGGCAGTCAAATGGTATGGGAATCAGGTTTGGTCAGGTCTTGGCACTTGCACCATGATAATGGGGAACAAAGTATGACACACTTGAATAAAATAATCTGTGCACATGCTCCACTTAACATAAAGTATGGTTTGACTTCCTTAATCATTCTTAGGGACTTCTTAAGTTCAATTAGCTCCTCTTAACCTCAAGAATACTCGAATGATATGGGCCATAGAACTTGGGCTCGGAATCTTAAGACTTGGGCTCGAAAACCATTCGCCCTTGGGCTTGCGCAAGGCTTGGCGCGCGGCCTTGCTTGGCTCGGCATGGGCTGAAAAAAAATGTCACTCTTGGGCCGAGATTAGCATATCTTAGGGGCTGCATAATGACCAACTCAAAGGCCAAAATACTTATAAAAATCCAAGAAAACATTTTGCCATGACTTGGGCTCGACATGGATTCGCGCAAGGCCTTCAGCGCATTCCTTGGGCTCGGCACTAAGGACTTGGACCGAGAGACTTGCTCAGTTCTTGGCTGACTTAATGAGCCCCAACACTTAGGAAAAATCCCAAAAATATACTTGGCCATGGCTTGGGCACTCGCGGCTTGGCGAGGCACGACACTTAGGCGTGATTGGACTTGGACCCGGCACGAGCTAGGTGCGGGTTACTTCGGCCGAGGGAATGATATCTAAGGCTCAATAAAATGATCTCATACTTATAAAATATTCTAAGTGAGGCTATGAGCACGACTAAGGCTCGAACAAGACTTAGGACTACTAGGGCTCGAACAAGACGTAGGACTACTAGGGCTCGAGACTTGGCTAGGTGCGAACTAGGCGCGAGACTCGTGACCGAACAACTCAGTTCCGGACACGGCTTGACTTGGACAATTTATCGAAACATACTCGGTTTCGATTATTCGCCAACTTGAACAATTAATCCCGACTGAATAAAATTCATTCCTAAAAATAAATGGTCTGAAATTAATAACTGAAATTGAATAGCTGGATAACTGGGCTCAGAACTCAAGACGAGCAATATTAATAAAAGGAAAAATAATTCAAACTTGGAACTAAAACTGTCACTTAAATTAATACAGAATTTGGGTTATTAAAACTAGACTTGACATAAACCAATTAAAATCATATAAGACATACTTGACATGTAAAACAAGTTAACAGGTCCAAGGGGTGTCAAACCGGTCGGGAAAAAGTCAAAATGGGGCTCGGTTGGGTGCTGCCAGAGTGTGCTGGCACGGGCCTGGGCACTGGCCAGCGCTGGGGCACTAGGCACTGGGCACTGGCAGGCCCTGGACAGCAGAGCGGTTTGATATAACATTCGAACCTTTTTAAACTTTGCTCGACCGATTTCAACGAAATTTTACCACATAAAAGAAGATACAAGAATACACATTTTCACAAAAGATAGACCCTTATACTATACCAGAACACAGTCAAACAAACAATTTTTCCAAAATCAACTATAAAATATGAAGTTACGAGTTCGAATAGTTACCCTTCGAATTTTAACATGAAATTTTGACACAAGTAGTACTGCCCAAATAACAGAAACATATCAAAAATTCAACTCATTTGAAGCAACATACGATTTTATATTAATTTTACAAGATTCATACCAGAACTCAAAATTGCGATTTAACCTAGATAAACATCGTATTTGAACTTGATATTTTTAAAAGTTAAACATAAACATTAGAGGACCAACATATCAACAATTCACATTAAAAGAATCAACACTCGATTTTTCATGATTTTAACAAAGTACAGTAGCATGATTGATTTAAAAAATTCATAACTCAAAGCACAAACCTCAAAACGACACAAGGCTTGAACTAGCAGATCAAGGACACTTCAAATTACCTATAACTACAGGATTTTCACAAAATTCAACCATGCCCTTGAGTTTCGACATTAAACCGAAGAGACGACACAGAACGACATTTAATCATAAACACATATTACCCAAACATGAAATCAAGCACAGGACTTCAATATTTCACATGTAACACATATAAATAGAGAAGTTTCAGCCATTATGTTCCATTATCAAGGAAAGGGTACACAAAATGATCGGAAGAGGGCTGAATGGGGTCGTGGGCGCGCGTACACGGGCGAGGCGGCGTTGCTCGGCTCGCGGCTGTCCTCTGGTGGGTCGCGAACGAGGAAGGGCGGTCCTTGCTGGTCGGGGCACAACGAACAATAGATATGTGATGTGGTTGGTCGCGGACGGAGAGGAACCGAGGCGGCGTTGCTCGCGTGGGCTCGTCGGGGCTTGTGCGCGAAGAAGCAAGGACGCCGGCAGATCTGCGTCATGTCGAGAGAAGTAGAAGGCTCTGGAGAGAAATTTTGAAGAGATGGGCTAATTTTTCAGATCCGCATATTGTGTGAAGACTATGAGGATTAGGGGGGAAAGTAAGAGCTTTTCTTGGAAAAAAAAAATATAGAAGGGAAAATAATGGGAAGCACAAATGATAAATACTACCATAAATAACAATATAATTGGCACTAAAATTGCCACTTTATGGTCGGTCAAGGGGTGAAGGCTTGATTAGAAAGTCTTACCCAAATTAATTCATAAATTTGAATTTGAACATGTAAAATGTAACTAAAATTCAATAGCCAAAAGGACGGATCTTCTTGTTGTAAATTGGGATCCTCAAGCATCCACACCAAACAAAGTAAAGAGAAACGAGCGAGAGAACAAGAGACAAAAGAGCAGAAAAGTCTATCTTTTTATTCATCCTATATCACCCTTTTATAGGGTTTACAAGTGAGAAGCCCTAAAACCTAATTTCCCTAACTAATGGACTTCAGGCCCAATTATCAATTAGTAATGTCCATATACATATATTTATAACACTCCCCCTTGGACATTACTACATCATGTCCATGTCTCGTTAAAAACCTCGCTACAAAACCCAGTGGGAAAAAAATAGTCGAGGAAAAGAGTACATGACGTATGCATATTTATGTGTTACACTTGCTGCCTCATTAAAAACCTTACTAAGTAAAACCCAATGGGAAAAAACATAGCTAAGGGAAAAAGAGTACAACACCGGCCAACAGGACCTAATCTTCAAGATTACAATTAGCCTTCCGGGCTCGATCTTCAGGATTTATTTATCGCTCCCCCTGAAGGCAAGAGCATTTCAAGTTACATTTATAAATGTTTGTTGCTCCCCCTCAAGGTAAGAGTATCTACATAAAATCGTCATTGGTTGCTCTTCCGGAGTTAATATGGATTCAAAAATATCATCCAATGTATTTCCATAATTTATTTGTGTAACACAAACGGAGTTATCTTCAAGATAAATATGGGGAAATTTAAATAACCAATGGTAAAGAGTTAATACCATTTAAGAGGTCTATAACCAATCGAGGACCCAGTACTTCGGGGATCAATTATACAGTTTATGTCTTTATCCACCAATATCATCTATCAAGTCCAAAGATAACTCAACATACATGAAAGCATAATGGGATATTCTCAAATTTATCACGACATCTCTCTACGGAGAGAAATAGTAAATCTTGCTAGCAAATTCATCGCAAATGCAGTATCAGGCCTGATGCAGTTTGCGTGATAAAAGTTTAGCACAATTGCGCGTAGTAAATAAACTTCAGGTCATTTGTGGACTTCAAGTCATTCGGAACTTCAGGTCCTATAATATCCTCATTTGTTTCTTTGGATGTTTATAAATCTTTGTCAAATTCTAAATATTTGACACTCATTGGTGTTATAATTTTACATCTCTATAAAAAGATTCAAGTAGATTGATTGGGTAAAAAATACTCCTTCTAGGAGATGCTCGATCTACAAGTCGAGTTAATACTCTTTGGTATTTAACCAAGAGTTTCATTCTAACTCCGTCTATAAGCATGAGCTAACTTATTTAATCTTTTACATAGTGTTCACCACTTAATCTATTTGACCGAGATGATCATTTTGTATATTACCAGTAATATACACAAGGCTCTACCTTGAATTTCTTACTTTACTTCTTCAGGAAGAATTTAGTTGGTTGTACCACATCTTACCAACAACTTCAAATAATTAAACTATTTAATTATCGTTCATCTCGGGTACTCGAGCCCATCCAGGACTTTTCACATATGACTCGGTAGTCATGTTAATGATGCTGCCATAAATATTAACTTGCGGAATCATTGCTAATGAGAGAACTTATAAATATTTGGGTCTCTGCATAAACCCATGAGCATAATCTCGCTATATTTACGTCATACCACCACATCACATGTTTCATATAAATATTCATTATCCTTCTGGGATATGCTATCCTCCTGGGATATATCGTGTAGCGAGTGAAAGCTCTGCCTCAATTTTTCTTTCTATCTCAATCAACTTAAGCGCTTCTAGCACTTCTATTCTTTTGATCCGGATCATTATTTGAGACAGTTAAGAAATCACATAGGCAAGTATGTTGTCGACAACTGATATTCAATTTATATTTTTCTCTCAACCATTTGATAGCCATATTTATAATCATTTCCCGTAAAATCAAATTTTGGCCGTTCCGCATTTCCAGTACTATAATGGTTTGATGCACGTGCAAGATGTACTGGATCAACTCTTCAGGAGTTTATTATAAAGGAGTGTTAATTCTTGAATATACATTTTCCGCGGACTTTCATACATCATATTAATTATATCACCTTATGCTTCAAGCATTAAGGAGTCAATCATTCCCTAGGGAATTTGCTTACTCTGTGGTACATCTATATATTTACAAATAGGTCACTCCATTATAACTACAGATTTCGCTTGGCAGAAATATAATATGAACTTCAAGTTCAATTTTTATTGCGTGGTTTGAAATAATGAAAACATTAATATTTCACATATTTCGCGGCATTAATAAACTCATGCTCATATCTCCCCCTAATGCCGTGAAATTATCTTCATATATTATGCAAAAAACGTACCAAGGAATAAACTGATCCCCTATAATGGCCTCTAGGTATTAAAAATTCGACGGAGTATAAAAATCATAGCATACCTAGTCTGTAATATAGGCCCGTAAAGGTACGAATTGGTGGTGATATAAAATGGTGCATAATAATAATAAATTGCAGATGGGAAATGTTCAATTCTCCACGCATTTTAGGGGAAAATTATCATAAATAATTGCCCAATGTGATCCAACTGCTCATGCTAATTATATAAGTTGGGCATGGAAGTATAATAATTCATTTCTAAGTGAACACTATATGCTTCAGGCACTAAAAAAAATTATGTGCTTCGGGCACTATATATAAATTTATTATTGTAGCTGTCAACAATATAAGTCAATGATATGCATCTTACCAAACATAAAAGCAAACATAAATAATCATAAAGTCTCAATGAAAACATAGGATAAAAAGCAAAAACAAACCACAAATGTCTGATAGAACAAAAAAAACAGAAATGTCTAATAGCATGAAAATAGACCATCAATAAAATATCCAGTTCTAAGATAGAATGCATATTAATCACACATTGTCACCGTAGTCCTCGAGCTCGAGCTGCAATAAATCATCATCATCATCATTGATGGCTAAATTTGCTTCAGGCAAACTAGCATGATGTGATTCACCTTGAGGAGCCTTTCCTTTCTTATCCTTGAGCATTCTTTGATACGCCTCAACTAGATGCCGAGGAGTACGACATGTGCGGGACCAATGATTGTCGCACCCACATCTAAAGCAAACCTGCTTTTGCTCTTTAGGCTGTGGATGTGAATCGCGTCGATTTGAACGATCCACATCAATGTTTAAGTTCTCTCTACGACCTCCCGGGACGTTATCACCATGATCTCGCCCTCCATCACGAGTCCAAACACGGCCACGACCACGTCCACGACCACGACCGTGACCACGTCCACCACGGGGTGCCTGGGTATGGTATCCTCGACCTTTCCCTCGCACATTATGATGTCCGTGAGTAGTCGCATGTGCTTCAGGCACAGCTTGAGTTCCAACCGGCCTAGCATTATGATTTTTCATCAATAATTGATCGTGTTTTTCGGCCACAAGCAAGGCCGAAATCAGCTCAGAATGCGTTGCATAGTTCTTAGCCCTGTACTGCTGCTGGAGTACAAGGTTGTTAGCATGAAAAGTGGATAAAGTCTTTTCAAGCAACTCAGTCTCGGTAATGTTCTGCTTACAGAGTTTAAGCTGTGAAACAATGCGGTGTAGAGCTGAATTATACTCAGTGACGGATTTGAAATCCTGAAAGCGAAGGTTAAGCCAGTCATATTGTGCTTGAGGGAGGATTATTGCTCTTTGTTGGTCAAAACGATCCTTCAGGGATTTCCAAAGATTGGCGGGCTCTTTTTCTGTAAGGTATTCATTTTTCAGATCTTTATTAAGATGGTGACGGAGGAAAATCAATGCCTTCGCCTTCTGGGCGGGAGTGCTTTGAGATGCCGGATCAATTGTGGCACTCAAATCAAATGAAGCCAGGTGAATGTCGACATCAAGGGCCCAAGTTAAGTAATTACTACCATCAAGGGCGAGCTCAGCAAATTCTCTTTTGGTGATATCAGACATTGTCAAATTCTACAATGTCACAAAAAATATACATATTATCACAAAAATATGATTTTGTAAATGCTTTATGGTGGAATTCTCCGTAAAGTTAATTACATTTAACATAGTGATTATCAATTTCTCGCAACAAAATCAAAAACAATACGTGGTATGATATGTACAATACAATAAATGAATTACAGACAGGACCACATTAAGAAACAATATCATTAATTGGATACATGCCATAAAGGTGTGCAGGCAATAACAAAAAGTAGTTACATGCTGGAGAGACATTCATGAACTAGCTAAAAAATTGAGTTTTAGCAACTTGATGTGAATATGTGGCAGGGCATAAAAAAATATCTGGAAATTAAAGCAAGAAAGAGTTGCACTTTGTGAATCTTTATAATGAAAAAGAAACCTGAAAAGGAGATCTACTGCTTGCAGGTGTATGAAGCAATGGACACTTGTCAATTTCAAGAAAAATAAATGCTACTGACCATAATCAACAAGTATACAATTATTGCATTCAATATTTAAGCAATATCTGTGATTAAAATAAACACATTATTATTATTGTTTTTAAGTCATTTTGATGAAAGAAAAATAACAAAATAACAATATGATATTCTAACCTGATGTCACAGAACTCGACAGAAAATGAGAATCATCAAATAGTATCATATACATGGCAGTTTATTCCAATAATCCAATTGAACACAAATTCACACGCAATTCATTCGAAAAAAAAATTAAAATTCAAATACACCATCTTAAAATTTGCACAGGAATGATTTTGCCATAACAAATTTTCAATCATCATTATTTACGGTAATTCATAAAACCCTTAACTGACATCGAAGCAAAAAGCATTCATAAACGGATCTCGAAAATACCTTGCAGGAAAAACACGATTTTTTCCTAGGGCAACACCAATAACGAATTAGAGCGTGCTGATAACGTGTTGTAAATTGGGATCCTCAAGCATCCACACCAAACAAAGTAAAGAGAAACGAGCGAGAGAACAAGAGACAAAAGAGCAGAAAAGTCTATCTTTTTATTCATCCTATATCACCCTTTTATAGGGTTTACAAGTGAGAAGCCCTAAAACCTAATTTCCCTAACTAATGGACTTCAGGCCCAATTATCAATTAGTAATGTCCATATACATATATTTATAACACTTCTAAGTCAAATTGGGCCGAAAGAATATTAGCAATAATGATCTGAGAATTAAAAACAATATTGGGTCGGGTCCATGGTTTTAAGTTGACTACCAAATACAAGAATTTGGGCCTTAATAGAACACTAGAAGCTCGGGTCAAAATGGTTCGAAAATGAGTTAAAAACGGATAAGCATCGATTTACACGATTAAACCGAATATCGCCGAACAAAATAAATTCTAATAATTTTAACACATATAAATAATAATTAAACACATGATAATCACATATATAAAGTCACATAGCAATAATAGCAAATAACAACAGATAAAGACAAGCAATTAATAAACAATAATTGAGCAAATAATATAAAACAAGGGAATAAATCAAATAAAATGAAAATAATTAATATTGTAATATTCAGAAAATTCTAATAAACGAATGGGGCGTTACAAAAGATCTATGCTCTTATAGTAAACACAACGAGGATATTATTATTTTTAGCATATATGTATATGACATATTGATAATAAAATAATGTTCCTCACCTACAGTCCATGAAAAGATTGATTATCAAGTACTTTCATTGTGAAGGACTTGGGTGAAACCTGCTATACTCTTGAAATTAAGATCTATGGAGATAGATCTAATAAAGTTTTAGAGTTTCATGGTCCACGTGTGTATTCAAGGTATTGAAGTGCTTCTCCATGGAAAATTCTCAAAAAAAGGAAATATTTCAATGGTCATGACGTCATGTTGCGAAAGAAAGATTCTCTTTTCGTTGATGCCAAACTTGGAAACATGAAAAAGATCGCATATGCTTATGCGATAGAGTCTATCATGCGTGTTATGAAATGTACGAGTTCTATATGGCTTATGCACTTAATTAATATCACTTGCAGATTCCAATGAAATCCTGGAGAGCTATATTAGAATATTGCTAAGACTATTCTTTAGTACATTAGATGGACTAAATGATATATATTTATTCTATGGTGGGAATAATACTTTAATGTCTTACATTTATTTCAATGATAAGGCAGTGAGCTAGTATAGTTCCAATCAATAAACCACTGTGAATTCAACCGCAAAGGTCAAGTACACTGTTACATTAAAAGCATATGGAGGTTGTCTGAATACATAACTTCTTAAATGAACTAGGGGGTAGTTCCAACTGCCGTTCATCTAATATCTACATATTATGATAGAATCAGTGTAACTGCATGAGCAAAGGAACCAAGATCCAGAAATAAAATAAACATGTACAAGGGTGCTATCATATATTTAAAGAGAATTGATAGAGGAGAAATGAGTTAGAACGTGTTCAAGCTGAACATAACTTTTGAATGGTTCGTGCACCAAACAATTGTGCATCGAATGGCACAATAGTCATTTTAAGAAAATGAATATTAGATATATTGGTGATTGCCTCTAGTTCAAGTGGGAGATTGTTGGTATATGTTTCCTAGAAACAATCTTTTTAAGGCATATTTACACGATCACATTAATATTATATTTAATTATAATTATTTAATTATTTGCAATCTTTTCATTAATTGCTCCCTTGACTTAATACCGTCATTAACAGAGTGAGATATTAATTGATAAAGTATAACTATAAAATTGTCTCAATCGATGATCATTAAAAAGTGTTAATGATACGTGATAAATTGACATATGGTCTGCATCATATTCTTTAAGAATATAGTATGTCTCACTACTATGAATAATTGTTATTCGTGATGGACACATGGGTACTTTGTAGATTATTGGTATATGCTACCGATAAACCATTTGATTATGTGTCTGTGGGAGTATCGTAGTGTAGAATGGCATAATAATAGTCCTTTGATTTGAGGTCAATATACAATTCATGTATAGAGTGATTTACTTAGATCTAATCCAATGCTTACGCTCCTCATGAAGTAGATACGGGTATGTGTTGGGTTGATCACGATATAAATGGAATTGGTAGTTGATCCAAGATAGGATTCATTCATCGATTATAGTTTTGAGAGAACACTCATTTTCTTCTATACTTGGTTGGTAAGTCATTGGCCAATGAATGTGATTATATTTGAAACGGTATTCAATATAATTAATTCAAATCAACTAGTAAGATGCGATAAAATGATTAAGTTGTTTGGATGGACACGGGTTCAAATCCTAAGCTTAATTGAATGGTTAGTGAATGAAGGGACCGTATCACCATTGAGTTCTCAACTAAAGGTTTGTTTGTTTTGTCCATGTAAACATACTTCATATTTTGAATTTGTCATTCAACGCAGTCTAGGAGTTTCGTAAAGATCATAAATTAGATTTATGTCAATGTATGAGGGCCTATAAGGTCACACAATATGCAATCAGCTTTCTTACTAAGAGCAAATCGAGAGTGTTAAATATTCAATTGGATTGAAAAATTCATTTATAAGTAATGTTATTATTTTTTATTTGATATAAAATATTTAATTAGGTTAAATTGAATTTTATTTAATTAAATTGTTAATTGAATTAAGTCCAATTACTTATTGGGCTATAGGGTATCCTAAGGCCCATATAATTAAGTTTGACCAAATTATAAATAAGTCATTATCACATTGTAGTCTTTTGAGCATGTCTTGAGAAACATTTGAGAGATCACAAAATCTTTAATATTGAAAGACAAGACCTTCTGGTTTTCTAGACTGAGGATTCCTAACTTCTTCACTGGAAAGGATATTGGCGTTAGATCGTGTACCGGAAAACTGGATTGCGTGGATACCATAGTTGAGGGCAAAGCTTACGAACAATTGTAAATTTTCGTTTTTATTCACGCGACTTAGGGTTAGATCGAATAGCTATAGCCATGCTTTGTTGTTGGTAAGAAAAATTTAAAATTTCGCTGCACGTGCGCTTGATTCGTACTTCTGAAATCAAAAACTCGGATCCTTTGTGTTGTCATTGACGCGGGCTAGGTTCCTACTTCTCTCATTTAGTTTGCTCTCGTTTGGACGCTCGTTTGCTGTCCTTCATTGTGCTTTGTATCATGTTAGGCTAATTAGCTTTTAATTTGTGTATTTTTTTTGAGTTATAACATATGTGGTTTAAGAAAATAAAAGAAAGAAAGAAAGCTGTTTCCAGTTTTCCTACTAGATAGTAACGTTGAAGGTATAATTTCAACAGTTTTCATTTATGAACTAAAGGTTCCTAATTATTTGACTGAGACTATTTTGTGACTGTCAATGTGGACTTGACGTAATTTGGATGCAAGAATTAATCTGGCCTCTCTATCCTAACTAATATCCTTATTAATCATATCGTCTTAGTCCCATCCACATAACAATAATTAAAAACTTAGTGAACGATAGCTGCCTGAATAGACATCATTAGTATATCTCATTGTTTTAGATTTTAATATCCAAAAGCGAGATTCAATTGATCATATAAATTTTAGTATGACTTTTCGGGAGCATTTTTTTTTTTCTTTTTCCAACGCATTGTCTTTTTTTTTTTCCTTTTCTTTTATCAAATAAATTTAAATTCACTTTATTTGTCAACTACAAATGTGTTTGGTTTTTAACGAATTGTGCAGACATGTAACTTTAGTACAACACTAGAAGGCTACACAGCCGGCCCAAGGAAGGTAAATATTTGATGGGTATGAAGATATGAAGCGGTAAGAAGAATATAGGAATCAACACATTACATTAGTGAAATACTAATACACAACATATAATCGTCAAAATAAGACAGAGTAGTTGGTAAACACTAAGAAAATATACCAAGTTTGTATTAGAATTCAAAAGCATCTATATGTAAACAGATGCTTAGAATTCTAGGTAATACAATTGGTAAACACAAAAGTTTAGTTTGTGTGGCATATATGCCATTAAGAAGGTACAAAATGCAGCAACATATATATGTCAATAGATTGCTGCAGTAGTTGGCAATATAAATACAAAACACAAAAGATACAATCCATAGAATCTGTGTTTCCAAAAAGTGTTACTGTGAAATCATAGAGCAGCTAATCCATTTTTGGCCGACTTTTCTTTGTCGGGCTTGCATCACACACTCGTACTGGTTTGATGAGTTTGCTGGGTGGATGATCCAGGAATGTTGGTGGATGGGATGCTGGTTCCTGAGGTGGAGGATTGATGAGGGTCGAAGCTGATGCGTTTTTTGACCGTTGATTCCGAAGCTGCAATTGCTGTAGGCTTTTCACGTGCTGGAGTGAGGGAGTTAAGAACATTTTTTAGCGTTGGACTGAAGAGCTCTTTGTCTGTTATCTGTTTTGCGAATATAGAATGGCTGCAGTAAGATATTTGTCCAATAATAATTTCATAGAATTTTCATATATGTCATTTTTGATATTGTACCTTGTTTGAAGCTGAGACTGACCCTTCTTGAGCTAGCTCTGTAGGTCGAAGCAAATTTTTGTCTGTTTGCATACCATCAATTGTATAAAGCTTGAGGACGGTGTGATGAGTTGATTCATAGTGTTTGATGAAGCAAACCACATGATGTTCACTCATTGCTGCTGCAATCTGAGCAGCCAAATCCACTCCCTGTACCAAGAAGAAAGATGTATTTTACAATAGTTAAATGAAAATGATCTAGAATACCTGGTAAGTGCAAAATTATGATGATTGATTATGGAAAGCAATAAACAGTGGAACAGATACTTGTATTTTGTCCAAACCAAAACAATAGGGTAATCACTGTGTTTATTATGTTTTTGGTGCTTATTTTCGTGTGTTTTATATGTCTTAGTGTGGTCTTTTTAGGTTCATTTTAGGGTCATCCGGTCTATTTTATCGTGTTTCGTGTATTTTCCTTGTTTTTCTTTTATTCTATTTTTGGCGTACTTCTCTGTGCTTTTGGGTGTATTTCAGATTTATTCCGTGGATGAAGAGAAGGGTCGAACTGAATTCTAAGAAACGAGCATTTTCGAAAGAATCCCAAGAAGTTTCGAACCAATCGTACGAGCCGTCTCCATTCCGAGAATTTCGGGCCATGGTGCCGCTGCCCAGGGCCACTCGCGACCGCGCGCCAGGACCTGTGCCTCATGGACGCGAGATGCTGCTGTCCCGGAACCTGCGACACGCGAAGACCTTCGCGACCTCGAGAGTAGTCCCTTGCCTCGCGCTGAGTCCGTGCCGTCCCCGCGTCCGCGCGCGCAAAGTCTGCCGCGGGATCGAGAGTATCGGTCTTGCCCTGACGCCCCCATGTCCGCGCCGCGCGAAAGCCACCGCCAGGTCGAGAGTATCACTTCCCCTGCGCCCGCGCCTCGCGACGACACCCGCCAGCTCAAGAGTAGTGGCTTCCTCCCCGTTCGCGCGCGCGAGCCCGCTCGCGACGTCGAGAGTACAGATTTTCCTCGCGCCGCACCAACCTTCTCCCCGCGCCACCTCGTGCCTAGTCCACACCATGCCCTGCCCGCGACACGCGAATTTACCGGCGAGCTCGAGAGTATCTGTTAGTAAATGTGCGTGAAACTAGTGTGTGTTTTGAGCTGCACTATAAATACATTTTGGTCCTTTGTAATTGAGAATCTAGATTTCATTTTTCACTTTCTCACTTTGGGAATAGCTATTTTCTTTCTAGTTTTCTCTCTTCTCTCTCTTGGGAGCTCTATGACATCATTTTCCGGCGAATTTTCCGGCGACTCTTATTTTGTTCATGTTCCAAGCTTTTGACTCCGATTTTCGTCTAGCACACAATAGAAGATTGAGTATTTATTTTTAAATCTCATTACTTCGATTTTTGCCTCGTTTTTACTTATGGAATTTTTCAAGGTGAATTTGAGTGTTTGTTTGATGATGGAGGATATGCTTGGACTTGATCATTGCTCATGCTTGTTTTAGTAGAGACTAATTGCTTGCCTATCTAGATTAAGGATTAGGACTCTATTTAGAGCTTAATCACTTAGGTTAGAAGGTTGGGATTAGTGATCTAGTGTTAGAACTTGCATACTTCTCGTTGTTGATTCGTTTGATGTTGATAGCTTAGAGACTCCGGTAGTGTTAATTGCTTAATTCTCTAGTTAGTTTGTTGCTTTCAATTCCGAGCATCGATTAGCATTAATTCACACTCAAACCCATTGATTAGCATGTTTAGCTTTTATTTTCTCATTTTGTGTGATTTGGACAATTGAGTGGTGAACAAAGCTCCGAACTGTCTTCCTTTGAGAACGACTCGAGGTCG
>BKCP01003780.1:260870-324595 GCA_008636005.1 Striga asiatica
GCAGCCCATGGCCCTACCCTGGCCCGAGCCAGCCCGACCCAAGCCCGGCGGTACCTGCCAGCATCCGCCGCCGTGCGCCGCCACTGGCCGCCACCTTTTCCGGCCAATTTCCTCCGATCGTGATGAATTTTATATCAACACGAAGCTCTTCTCGACGCCGACATAATATCCGAACATCAAGTGAAAATTCCAGCGGGAAGGCTTCCGATTTCCGGCTAAAAGCTCTAGATCTACACATCTACTTTAATCTTCAAACCAAATTGCCGGCGACTCACTTGGAATTATCAAAATCCGAAGGCACTCCCAGACTCCTCTCGCCGGGCCGCACCTTTTTTCGGCCACCGTCCTCGGATCCGGCGAACTTTTTCGACGACCATTTTTTCCGGCGATCGAGCACCCATCGAGCTTCCGGTTAGTCCTTTTCGAGTTTTCCATGTTCCTTACCATCATCTCTACATGCTTGGTCTATTTTCCGGCGACCGGAGCTCCCTACTTCATCTCTTTCTATTTACGACCTTCCGGCGACTATTTTCTCACCATTTTCCGAGGTATACTTGCATGTCCATTTGTGTCGAGTTTGGTCACTACTCTTGCCGGAGTAGTCGTGGTGGGTGATTTGAGTTGGACTTGTGCTTGATAGGCACGTCTTGCCGGGCGTGCCAATTTTTGTGTTGTGTTGCCGGATTTGGAATTTGTAGGTTACTACATACGGCTAGTGCCGGAAATTGTTTCATGCGTTGCACAATGAGGAGTTGCTCATGCCATCGACGGTTTCGAGGCCCGATTTTTGACTTTTCACGTTTACATGTGCCTTCGTCGAGTTTGTGCATTCACGGTTTTTATCTCTCCGAGGCACATACATGTGGCCCTAGTTTTTCTCGGTTCATGTGCTCCACGTTCAACCATTCGAATGGTTTCGACTTTCACTTGAAGACTTTCGGCTCATCTTCTCTATTCCATCGAACGAACACCATTAGACACACGGTGATGCATCACCATGTAGAGTACGCATTTTCTTTTCTTATTTTCTTTTTCTCCTAATTTCTCTTGTGTGTCTTCGTGTTTTTTTTCTTTTTTTTTTTTTTTTTTTTTGTGCGACCCTTATTGGTCACATTTTTTTTCCGTTTTTTTTTCAACCTCTTTGGACATTTACAATCCATTCGGCTACATTTTTTCTTNCCCAAAAGGCTAATGTACATACAGAACAAAAATACATCCTGGATAAACTGAGAGGAAGCACCACAACCACAGCTTCCTAGACCAAATACAACCAAGCACCAATACAACAAACAAAAGCCCTACAAAGCTGCCAACACACTACAAAGCTGCAAACTTAGAACACTGAAACAGCAAACTCAGGACACTGCACCCAACCCTAAGCATTACAACACTAACAAGACTAACAGTACCAACTAGATAAGCCACTGACACGAGACCTAACTCATCTACAAGGTACTTATGCATTCACCTGTTGTTGTGATGGTTGAAGTCCCTCCAATCCCTCAAAGCAGCCCTGATGATCCAAACTTCATCTTGCCAAACTCCTTCAAAAACCCATAGGTTTCTAGCTCTCCACAACCACCATAAGATATATGTAGAAAGCTGAATTCGATCCTCAGAAGTGTCATTCATTGGCATGGTACTAACCCACCACCACCAATGTTTAAAAGTCATCCTCTCATGGGGAACTCTGTTCTAAATTACAGGAGACAGCTGCCAAACAACCCTTGCTTTCCTACACTGAAATAGAGTATGTTCCAGAGTTTCCTCCTTTTCACCACAAACCCTGCAGATGACCTCAACTTCAAGTCCTCTAGCCTGCAAATTGCTGTTAACAGGGATAATATTAGAGATACATTGCCAAATAAAGTGCTTCACCTTCCCCATAACTGCTAGGTCCCAGCATCTTCTCCTAGCTTTCTTGTTGCCCCTTGCCATTGCACTACTCTCAGCCACATTGTTCCTGCACATTTTCTCAGACAGCAGCTTGGAATAGGCTTTCTTCACAGAGAACTTCCCTTTGCATAAGAATGAGCAGTTCCATTTATCAGCTATTCTTGGATTCAGAGTTTGGATATCTAGAATTTTAGCAGCATCCTCTTCAGTGAACAAAACTCTGACTAATGTATGATCCCACTGCATTCCTCCCGCACTTAGCAAGTCTTTCACCCAGAATAAGTTCCCCTCAACTTCAACTCGCAGTTCAGGTTTCCTGCAGCTAACCCCTGGCACCCAATTCACCTCATTTATTCTAGTGGTTTGGCCATTTCTGATGACAAGATTTACCTGTTGTTTCAGCAAAGGAAGGTAGGAAGCCCAAGACTGCCACAACCAAGATGCATTCCCAGATTTTGCCCAGTCAAAAATGGAACAATTTGTGAAATATTTACTCTTGATAACTCTGCACATCAGCAAGTCAGGCTGCTCAATAATTCTCCATAACTGTTTCATTATCAGAGCTTGATTAAAGAGCTTAATGTCCAGAAAACCCAGGCCCCCTTCATCCTCTGGAATAGACAATTTTTCCCAAGAAAGCCAATGCAAGTTCTGCTTCTGTTGGTCTCCCTTGTTCCACCAGAATTGAGCCACTAACCTGCATACTTCTTTACACAACCCAACAGGCAAAACAAAGCAAGACATAACATAAACTGGAAGAGCACATAACACAGACTTCACCAAGACTTCCTTGCCTGCAGTTGAAAGTAAAGAATTTTTCCAGCTACAAATCCTATCTCTAACAGCTTCCACCACAAACTGAAAAGTCTCAATTTTAGATGCCCCAATCCCTAAGGGTAACCCCAAATATCTAGATGACCTCTTTACCACAACACCATTAAGAATTGAAGAAATCCTCACCTTCAAATGCTCAGAACTGTTTTTGCTCAGAAATAAGGAGGATTTGAACAAATTCACTTTCTGACTAGTAAAAGTTTGGTATTTTTGAAGAATATCCAACAGCAACCTTGCATGATTCTCATCAGCTTTATAGAAGATAAGGGCATCATCAGCAAATAACAAGTGTGAAAGCATTGGCCCTTCTCTAGATACTTTAATACCCCTAAAACAGCCAGTGAGCATTTTATGTTGTAGATAAGCAGAGAACACTTCAGATATCAAAATGAACAGGTAAGGGGATAAAGGATCCCCTTGCCTAAGTCCTCTACTAGATGTAACATATCCACACACTCTGCCATTCAAGTTAAAAGAGAAGGTAGGACAAGAGATGCAGTTAATAATCCAGTGAACAAACTTCCCATGAAATCCCATTTTTCCCATAACCTTTCTAACACACTCCCATTCCACACGGTCATATGCCTTCTCCATGTCAAGTTTGACTGCCATGAACACATTTGGCCCAGAAACATGTCTATGAAGGAAATGAAAAACTTCATGGGCAATAACTATATTATCCAATAATAATCTACCAGGAACAAAAGCTGTCTGGGCTTGACTCACACAAACATCCAAACAGCATTTCAGTCTCTCAGCCAAAATCTTAGCAATAATTTTATACAAAACACCACATAAACTTATAGGCCTGTAATTGCTTAGCTTGTCAGGATACATACATTTAGGGATAAGAGTTATAATAGTATGTTTCCAATTCTTCAGTAAGTGGCCAGACCTAAAAAAACTACACACAGCCTTGCAAACATCATCTTTCACAATGTGCCAAAATTTTTGAAAAAACAGAGCAGACATACCATCATCCCCAGGGGCTTTCTCAGGAGCCATGCTAAACACTGCAGCCTTTATTTCCTCCTCATTCACAGCTCTGACAAGATCATTATTTAGAGCCTCTGAAATGGAGTGTGGAATATGTTGAAGAAGTTCATCACCTCCACTGGAACCCTCAGAAGAGAATAAATCAGAGTAAAAATTTGATATATGCCTCTCCATGGTCTCATAAGTATCACAGACAACACCAGAAGGGGTAATAAGTTTGGTAATAGTATTTGATCTCCTTCTCTGGGATGTAAAAGCATGAAAAAATCTTGAATTTCGATCCCCAGCTTTCAGCCATAGTGCTCTAGATTTAACCCTCCAGTACATTTCCTCTTCCTGATAAGCATTGTCCAGCTCAAATTTCAGAGCTGCCCATTCTTCCCAATCTCTGTCTTTCCCAGCAGCCCTCATCTCTTCTAACTTTGCAGTGGTAGCGGATATGATTCTTTCACTATTTCTGTGTTGAGGCTTGTGCCAGGCAAGAAGAGCCATTCTGGTACTTTTCACTTTCTGGTGCACTTGGAACATATAAGACCCTTCAACTTGCACAGTCCATCCTGCTTGTACAGCATCTTGCACTCCTTCTAAAACTGCCCATTGTCTGCTGAAAGAAAACCTTTTGTGTCTCCTGGCAATCTCTTTATCAGTGTCAATAAACAGAATATTATGGTCTGAGGCTGATCTATAGTAGTTTGATGCCTCCATATTAGGAAAAGTGTTCAGCCAATCATAAGACACAAATATTTTGTCTAATCTCTCCTCCACATATCCATCATTTGCTCTGTTATTACCCCAAGTGTAAAACGACCCCTTCTGAGCCACTTCATGCATCTGCATATTCATAATAAACTGTTGAAACCCAACAAAACTACTAGCACTCCTTCTCACACCCCCCCCTTTTCTCCTCATTACAAACTATGTCATTCCAGTCACCTGCTATCATCCAGCATTGTCCCCATTTAACCTTACTAGCTTCAAGAAATTCCCATTGATGATTTCTTTCCCTTCTATCAGTGCTCAGATACACAAAAACCAACCAATACCCTGCTGACATATTAGTCTCTCTCACTTCCACTTGACAGCAAAACTCATTCCCCAGAATTTGGATAATCTCAATATTAGGATCCCATAGAAGCAATAAACCACCTCTTGTCCCAATAGGTTTTTCCAAATGCCATCGATCCTGGAATCCCAACTTCCTACACACAGTCCGAGTAAATTGAACAGATTTCTTAGTCTTAGATAAAAAGATAATATTTGGGTGATGAATTCTCCTCGAATCCTTGATCTGGGAAACTGTCGAGGGCCCACCCAAACCTCGACAGTTCCACACCATGACCTTCATTGATCACTGTGGGGCCATTTTTGGCTGGCCTTCTCCACCAAATATTGTCCACCATTTCCTTTCATTCTCTTCTCAGAACCTCCTTCTTCTTCTGGTTGGCCCCCCTCATAGATTATCAGAGCTCTGCTTCTCTTCATAGAACCTTTTTCATGTGGTGTGCAGGAGGTTTCAGGAATAGATATCACATTCCTCTGTGATGGTACTCTTCTTCTCCACCCAATATCTGGCTTCTTTCTCAGATTATAGGTACACACAGTTCTCTGACCAAAGACCTCAGGAACTACCTTGTCTGTCTGTGTTTCTTCTATTATCATTGCCTCTTTACCAGAACCACCCACTTCCTGTTCATGGTTCTGTGATAGCTGTGGACATCCAACATTCCCAGGGCTTTCCCCTAGTTGTTTAGAACTATCTCCCCTAGCCTCATGGCTCTTTATTTGCTCTGGACCTTCTCCATGTTGGTTAGCATTTGCTGATACCCAGGATTCCTGAACAGGACTCCTATTAAGTGGAGAATCTTTTTCATCTGGGCTGTCAGATTGCAAACTTCTACCCCCTGGATATGTCTCAGCAGTCTTTAGCCACTCACCAAATTGGCCAGCAAGTACACAATCATTTTCAATGTCTTCGTGTTTTCTTTCTTTTGTATTTTCGTTTCCTATGTTTCGTTTTGTGTATCACATGAGCTTATATGACTACGTGCTTTCTCCTATGCTTTTTGGTTAAGCAATGAGGACATTGCTTTGTTTTAAGTGTGGGGGAGGGATTTCGTGATTGTGCATGTTTGGGAGATATTTCTATCATTTTTGTTGTTTTATTTTTGCATTTTGGACCGGTTTTGTTTGTGTTCTATGTGTTTGTGTCAATTCCCTTCCATGATGCTTGATTTGAGTTTGAAGGCTCAAAATGATTAAGTGGTGAGATAAGTCGGTCGATTGGCGTCATTGTTAACTTTTGTGCTTTATGAACTTGATGATTTGGATGGTACCTTTGAATTGGACAATAGTTTGTTAAACGTGAGACTCGCATATGAATCCACGGAATTGTTTTGTCCCTTGTTGTTCTCGATTGATTGACTTGAGATAGGTTTACCTTATGCTCGATATCATTGTAAACGTGTTATGCTATTCATTTATAGTGCATCTCGATCGATTGTGCGATTATGTGATTACATTTATAATGTACGTTTGTGCCACTCCCTTCGAAAAATAAATAAATAAATAAATAAATAAATAAAAGGTGAGTTCGCGAGGAGGTACGGACTAGGCTCCTCTTATCCCTATTCACCTCGTGAAATGGGATAATGAGCCCGGGAAACCGGTTTAGGGAACTCGAGTTGACTAATCGAGGGTATACCTAAATAAGAATTGTCTAGGAAACCTCGTTCGGAAAAAGAAGCTCACGGAAAAAAAAAAGTAGAAAAAGCAAAATCAAACAAATAAGAAAGGGAGTTGGCTTATTCGGTCTTGCTAATCATACTTTACATTTTGAGTAGACCATATGTAGCTTTTTGCACGTGTTTGTAGAAAAAGGAGGCTTTGATCGAGAAAATCATGTGTAAGATGACTTGGGACGAGTTTTTGTTTTGTATGGATTTACTTCGTGGGGAACATGTTTTCGAATTTGAGTTCGATTGAATGGTTTACCGGATGATAAGGAGAGCTTCATATTCGCATGATTGTTAACCTTGGACCATTCGATGTTTCTTTTCGAGTTACTTCCTATTTTGTTTGCTTGAGGACAAGCAAAAAGCTAAGTGTGGGGGAGTTGTTTATTGTGTTTTTGGTGTTTATTTTCGTGTGTTTTATATGTCTTAGTGTGGTCTTTTTAGGTTCGTTTTAGGGTCATCCGGTCCATTTTATCGTGTTTCGTGTATTTTCCTTGTTTTTCTTTTATTCTATTTTTGGTGTACTTCTCCGTGCTTTTGGGTGTATTTCAGATTTATTATGTGGATGAAGAGAAAGGTCGAACTGAATTCCAAGAAACGAGCATTTTCGAAAGAATCCCAAGAAGTTTCGAACCAATCGTACGAGTCGTCTCCATTCCGAGAATTTCGGGCCATGGTGCCGCTGCCCAGGGCCACTCGCGACCGCGCGCCAGGACCCGTGCCTCATAGACGCGAGATGCTGCTGTCCCGGAACCCGCGACACGCGAAGACCTTCGCGACCTCGAGAGTAATCCCTTGCCTCGCGCCGAGTCCGTGCCGTCCCCGCGTCCGCGCGCGCAAAGTCTGCCGCGGGATCGAGAGTATCAGTCTTGCCCTGTGTCGCCCCCATGTCCGCGCCGCGCCAAAGCCGCCGCCAGGTCGAGAGTATCACTTCCCCTGCGCCCGCGCCTCGCGACGACACCCGCCAGCTCGAGAGTAGTGGCTTCCTCCCCGTTCGCGCGCGCGAGCCCGCTCGCGACGTCGAGAGTACAGATTTTCCTCGCGCCGCACCAACCTTCTCCCCGCGCCACCTCGTGCCTAGTCCACACCATGCCCTGCCCGCGACCCGCGAATTTACCGGCGAGCTCAAGGGTATCTGTTAGTAAATATGCGTGAAACTAGTGTGTGTTTTGAGCTGCACTATAAATACATTTTGGTCCTTTGTAATTGATAATCTAGATTTCATTTTTCACTTTCCCACTTTGGGAATAGCTATTTTCTTTTTAGTTTTCTCTCTTCTCTCTCTTGGGAGCTCTATGACATCATTTTCCGGCGAATTTTCCAGCGACTCTTATTTTGTTCAAGTTCCAAGCTTTTAACTCTGATTTTCGTCTAGCACGGAATAGAAGATTGAGTATTTACTTTTAAAGCTCATTACTTCGATTTTTGCCTCGTTTTTACTTATGGAATTTTTCAAGGTGAATTTGAGTGTTTGTTTGATGATGGAGGATATGCTTGGACTTTATCATTGCTCATGCTTGTTTTAGTAGAGACTAATTGCTTGTCTATCTAGATTAAGGATTAGGACTCTATTTAGAGCTTAATCACTTAGGTTAGAAGGTTGGGATTAGTGATATAGTGTTAGAACTTGCATACTTCTCGTTGTTGATTCGTTTGATGTTGATAGCTTAGAGACTCCGGTAGTGTTAATTGCTTAATTCTCTAGTTTGTTTGTTGCTTTCAATTCCGAGCATCGATTAGCATTAATTCACTCTCCAACCCATTGATTAGCATGTTTAGCTTTTATTTTCTCATTTTGTGTGATTTGGACAATTGAGTGGTGAACAAAGCTCTGAACCGTCTTCCTTTGAGAACGACTCGAGGTCGGGTAGCTCGGTTACCAACTACCCTCAAAATACTACAAAACAACTGCAATAAACAACACATGAATATAGAAGGTAACAAAACCCTAATCCCTATAGTCTTTTTATTTGCTCAGTGTATAAGGTAAGAAAATCTTAATCCCATCTTTGGTCAGTGTATAAAGCAAGAAAATCTCAATCCCATCTTTAACAACAATCTATGATGAACTCAGTTTTCCAAAATGAACCAAAAACCTAGCAAAAAACAACAAAGAGAAATAATGGTAAATATAATGAGTGCAGTTTTTTTTCATTTTCCAGCCTTTAACCAGAGCTGTGACTTTTATACTTTGTGTTCATAGTAACCCTATAGACTGCATCTGTATGTGAACCCAAAACAACACTGGCTGCTTTGTTTGTCGAGAACTCATAAACATTGAAATCAGCTGGTAATACAAAGCGAATCCTCCAAAAATGGATAAATATGAAAACAATGTCATTTGCAGTTTTGTGTGTTTATAGGCACCTAAAATAAAAAGAACAAAAAAAAATATAAAAAAAAATCTAAAAGAGTTTTATTAGAAAGGCGTAGATCATAGAAGATGGCAAATATTTGTAGCAGTTAAGCTGAGCATAGGAAGTATTACAGTTATAAATGGTTAAAAGGATAACTAAAGCAATCAGTTTCCATGAGAAGGCACATATCAATAAGCGATATCAGTAAATTATTTGTACTATTTTTGTTTTGGTTCCTGCATAAATTATAGTAAATAAATATGTTAAATAACCTGTTGTTCCCATTAAATGGAATCACTCGTTCAACATCTGAATCATACAACATTGCATGTATGTTTCCTGTCTCATCCTCAATTGCAATCGGCAACCGACACCTAATTGTTATGAATGAAATAAAAGGTAATGTGTGTTAGTTTCAGGCATATACAGTTTTCTAAACAATTGATAAAGTTATTATTAATATCAAAGGTGTTTAATAACTTATGTATAAGTTCTGTAGTATTATAATGATGAAAGAATTATTATAATTTTGAGAAAGAAATTTGGTATCTTACTGTGTAAAGTACATATTAAAATAAATAGATAATATTAGTAGAAGACAATAGAGCAAGGTTAATATTAGTGTATAGGAACAATGTTCAGAAGAATGGAAATATAGAATCTGTTAATTAATTTGGTTTTGGTTGAGTGGTGTGTGGAAATAAGTTTTGTTTATTTGCAAAATATGCTTTGTAAGCAGAATGGCAGGTGGCATACAATGAAGATGAGGCACATGAAAATTAAGATAGTAAAAAGTTTTAAATTCTGAGAAGCTTTTATTTGAAATAAGGCATAACTACATAAGTATACATCTGTAGATTGATTTTATTTTATTTATAAAAATTGGAATTATTTAATGATCAATTAAAACCTTGCTTCGACAAGGGTATCTTCCCTGCAACTTCGACATTTGACGGGCGTATTTGGAGACACATTATAATTTTTGCGGCAATTGTTGCAAGTAGCTGTCCACAAACACTTGTTGTCTCCCAAATATTTCAGCTTGCCAGCAACCCAACAGGTTTTAGTCTATCAAAAAGATTGTTAAGTCAGTGTTTGTAAACTTTTAACCCTAAACATATGGTGCTTAACATGTCATTTTATTTGCAAAAGCGTAATTTGCTATAGCTTACGTATCTGATAGAAGCTAGTGAGCGTTGGACAGTGACTATCTCACTGGCTAATGGGTATGGAAACAATTTGTCTGAGGCTCTATACACTACTTCCTCCACAAGCTTCACAACATTTTCTTTTTTCTCAGTGTACCTATTCAAGAGTATGTGTGTAACGCACCGTTTTATTTTAAAGAATTTACCGCATTGATTTAAAAAAAATCAAAGTTATTTTTTTTTTTTTAGTCCAAGTTAAAACATTTATCGAGTATCGGGCGCTACTTATTAACCACAACAATTTAACACAACCAACAATCTAAGAACCAACACATGCTCAAGTTATGAAATAACAATCCCACAGAACATACGTCTCAAATTCATTTCCAAAGGTCTAGCATGATCATGGTTCAACATACTTAAACTTAGTTCGAAAAGTGGAAGCAGTAAATAATTCAAAGCATAATAGCAAAATAAATAAGTATTAAGTTCAAGCGGAAGCATAGGTTTCAACACATAATGACCACCATCTCGCTCGTCCTACGCCACCGCCTCCAGCTCGTCTCAACCTAGAACAAAGGAAGAGAAAAGACAACAAAGAAAATAATGGGGGTGAGCATAACCAACAAGCTCACCATTATCGCACTGTATATCTCGCATAACATTTTAAACCATCATAACCATAGTATTCAGTATGCATAGAATCCAACAGTCTAACTCCCTACTTGGCCCTATCGCAAGCCTCCTATGTACATACAACAACCTTCCGATCACACACGGCAAGGAAGTAACTGGAAACCTTCCCATCACCGAATGTCTACGGGCCTGGGATCCTTTCCAGGAGACAGTAGAGATGTTTTTCCCATTCACGAATATCATACGGACCTGGGCGTCACCTCTCCGAATCTACGGGCCGATGACCTCTCACTGTTTATGCATCCTCAAAGGCACTAACATACGGGACACTTAGACTAGGGTTCTCACGCATACATCATTTTTCAAAACAAAGCATTTATACGAAATATTAAGTGCGATAAATATGGAATACATCATAAATGTACCCACCTGATAGCAGCTACAGTTCAAATCACAAATCTCTAGACGAGGCGAGGTTCAACACCTCTCGACACCTACATTAAGTCCAGATACTAAAGTCAACACTTTAATCTAGACCTATGTAGCAAATTCACAAGTTGACTTAGCCGAACTCGGTTCGACCAAGTAGTTCGTGAAGTTCTGTGGATATGGGAACACTAGGACTCAGACTCGATCAAACCCCACATTCAATTTCACATAATCACCAATGAATGCCAATCAAACAGGTCACAAATAAACACGTAGCACATTTAGTCAACAACACTTAACAACTTCCAGTTTAGCAAAACAATTTCTCAAATTCCCACTTGAACTTGAAGGCATATCAAACTTATGAGCCAGGCTCTGAAAATTTTACACAAAATTCACCTCCTAGGTTTAAGAAAAATGGCCAAGTTTCAGCTTCCAACTCATTGTACATGATTTTATAAAATTAAGACAAGTTTTTCAACAAAAACGAGTTTAAATTAAAAGCACATGATAATGGATGATTTAGGCCACGAAATGTCTACCTAAAACATTACAACACATTAACAACAACATATAAAAATACCAGGATTTAACACTCAGCAAGTGATTTTATAAAATTAAAACAACATTCAGCCAAATATCGCACTTACAACAGAACTAACCTCAAATGAACTCCAAAACTTACAAACTTTTTACAGCATGCTGAACATCACCTACGAAGCACCTCCACAAATGTTTAGAATTTTTCAGCTTCAGCACAATTTATAACAATTAAAACAAAATCGGGCAAAAATACCAAATAAATCATTAAATCTATAAAACCCAGTTCAACAATTCTAAAACTTTTATAAAATATATAATCATGCCTGGGACACAACATATTCGAAAATTAGCCAGAAAAGAGCACCCCACAATTAATTATTCATTTTTCAAGAAACTGAATATAAATCAAATTAATTTTTAAAAATAGCTAAGCACCTTTACAAAACATGAAAATTTTACAAAGGCTACAGATTCACAAACAACAACTGATCCTAAAATTTCAAGTAAATCGGACAAGTATTCGATTTATAATGAATTTTTCATTCTAAACAGCGATTATAACCTTCGAAAAATCATAACTATCAATCTACAAGTCCGATCGACACAAGGTCAGCGCCATTGTGTTTGAAATAATCCTAAGTTCCTAAATCCATAGAAACTTAACACTTTTAACGTGTTCTCGTTCGATTCGCACGAATCGACCAAGATCACGTATAATATGACATTAATATTCAAACGTAATCACATAAAATCATATTCACAATTACACAACACGTTCAACACCCGTCTCACATAATCGCACACATAAAAAATAATACATAAAATTAAACGAGATGGGTCGAGCCTTGTATCGTTCTCGAGACTCGATCGAAAAACTAGACGAACGAGGGTTGATGGGAGGGGAAAAATGGCTTGAATGGGCTCGACGGGGTGCTGCTCGCGAACTTGGCCTTTACTTCTTCTTCTTCCTTGCAAATACTCATGCTCGCTGCCCTGCTCGAACACCAGCGGACAAAGGTCTTATGCTGTTATGGGTTTAACCGGCTATGGTCGACCCTCTCTGAAGTCGCCGGCTAAGGAAGATTGACAGGACCTGCTGCTCGCCGGGAAGGATGCTGCTCGCGGCTAGGGCCCTGGTTCATGGCGATCTGATGGCAGTCGGAGATGGAGGGTTCTCGACGTGATGATGGCGGAAGAGCAGAGATTCGTGATCAGGGGAAGGGTTCGCCGGTCAGGGTTCGCTGGTTCGCGGCTGTTCGTGGTGGTAGGAGGCACCGGAAGTTGCAGGTGAGCGGAGGATGATGGCGATGAAGAGAGGATTAGGGATGATGATCACTGCGGTGAAAAGCAAGAGAGGTAAATGAGCAGATTTCTCTTCTCTGATGATCACTCGTGATCGATTTATGATGGGATGTCTCTTTCCGAGCGAGAGAAAAAGATGAGTGATGAGGGCGACAGATTTGATCGGGGGTGAGTGAGGGTTTAACAGGTAAGAAAAACGAAGGCTGCGGGTTCCCTTTCTAATCTGATTTTGCGCGAGATTAAGAGAGACTTAGGGTTAAAGACTTGAAGCTCAAGACACAACACACTCGGTTTGGGCCGGATTTCACGGGCTCGCGGGCTTCGGTTTGCAAAAATAAATCGGCCACGGGCTCGATTTCGGTTCACACGAATATCGTCGGGCTCGATTACGAATTCAAACGCGCGATAAAAATAAACCGAACAATATATATTTTACATATATATATTAATACACATTATTCACATTTAATAATTTAGTAAATCACGAAAATCAATTAGACAATTAGACATTTAGCATTTAATCACATTTTAGCAAATAAATAATATTATGGCATTCATGAAAAAAAAATAAATATAAGTATTATCACAAAAATAATAATAACAATAAAAATAATAATAATATTCTCAAATAATCCACAAATAAATGGGGTATTACAGTCTACCCTCCTTAAACGATTTCTGTCACCGGAAATCCAAGAAAAATCATCCCAACAGGACAACTAACACAAGAGAGAAGCTCCAACCACTAAACTCGGATACTCGGTCCGAAACTCCCCACTCTACCAAATCACACCCACTAGCCATGGTTACCCCACCGAACTTTGACGAGTACCTCTCCCAGACTCTCCCTACTGGATTCGTCAATCCAGTAGGTCACCGGTACCTCATCAAAGGTAAGGTTCTGCCCACATGCAGCTCGTCAAAGATCGCCTCGTGCCTAGAGTCGCGCATCTGTCCCCTCTCCACGAGGCACTGAACAGGTCGTGCACTCTTGCAAGCTCCGGTAATGGGGTCAACCGTCAGGCTAAGACGCCGACTCGGTCGAGAATCACGAAAGGACCAACAAATGTGGTTGATACTTCCTCTCTTACTAGAACTCGAGGCGTACAACGCCTCATTCCGTACTCAGAACCTCGTACGGTACCGTCAAGATCGTCACTCATAGCCATTGCTATAAGCGCACTTTCTTATGGTAAGAAAATCCTCACGACACACTCATCGAGTACACCAGACTCAAAACCAGTCTCTCGGGGTCTCGACAGCATGTCCTAAACGCATAACTATCTGGATTTCTACGTGGTGCCAAGTTCAGTCTCGTGCCCGGGTCACGTTGACAACTTGCCCACGATCCCAAAGTGATCCGTGCGTCCGTATCAAATGGGCCGCCACGGGATCTCATACAAAAGGCTAACAATGCAACAACAACACCACAAACTCAACACTGATACCTACAGAAGCTACGGTTCTGCTCGATATGGACGACAAAGCCACATTCCCTGCCGACACGAGTAACAGCTCGTATGCGGTATAGGAAGTATCGACTAGATATTCGAAAACAACCACTATCGCAGAAACTGGCTCTCAAATAGGGATGCTCGATGATCCCTTTATAACGATCTAAAAGACATGGCCAGTCCGGGGTTTAATGCACTGTCACCCGACAGATGTCATACACACTGGCGCTGCATTAGCGGGGCGCTGGGACGTGTGCCTACATATGTTCGGAGAACAGCTGCAAGGTCAAGGTTTCGGCCACACACTCGCTTGGGGAGCTCCTGCGTTCGGTGATGGTGGCTGCAGCTCGCGTGCGAGTCAACGATCGGCCCTGCAGTGCCTCATGTCTCTCAGCACGGGCTCGCATGCTCGACCACCACTTCACGTGACTACACCAAGTCAGCGTCGGCGCTCGGTTCGAGGTACAGAAAAGAATTACTCCAATTCAAGGCTCACACTATCTGAGATAGCCTGGAAGGAAACGTTTCCATAAAACCGACCAACATTAGAATATAACAAAGACTTCATCCCCCAGCATTTATGTATCGACAAACTCCGATGGTTCAAGGCTTCCAAATCATCACATCATTCCTCGAACCATACAACTTCAAGCGGATAACATACATTAGAGGTACGGAGGAATCTACTAAGGTAATTGAATATCGGCATCCTCAGTTAGGAATCATCCCAACTCAGAGGTCATTGTCAAATAATGAAAATGATCAGCTCGCATGACTCCTCCGACTAACAGTGTCGGCCGTCACGTCAGTTCTTTTACCGGTAGCTAAACGTGCCGGTAGTCCTAAACGAGCTCAAATGCTATGCTGCTAAGATTTTCACGACTTCTGGATCTCATTACAAAGCCTCCCTGGTTGATTCGTCTCGACCGCCTCTCGAATATAGGTCATCAACGATAAAATAAAACACGACTAATCGATCCGGGTATGAATGAAGTATCCAGACTGAAATGGCATCACCAAAAATCGAAAGAAATGATATAAGACAAGTGGTAAAACGAAAGTACTCGTCTTAATCAATACATGAGGTTGACAATCTTGAAGTGGAAACTCCAATGAATCAAAAACAAGATTTTTCAAAGGATTGCAAAAAGTCAAGAAATACAAAGGATCACTCTCGAAACTTCGAAGGAAAATAGAACGAGAATTTCGAAGGATTTTCGATGGACACAACACGAAAACGAAAAAAAAAACGGCTCTGCATCAGGCTCGACTACCCTCCTTAAAAGATTTTCACGTACACCACTTCGGGTCAACGTTAAAATAGATCACGAAAGATAATTGATCGTCGTCTATCTCGAGGATAAGGTATTCTCAAGTTAACCTATGCCTCGACTTGGCACACATTAAGACAGATAGGGCCTCAAAACATCGGGAAAAGAAAATTTGAAAGAATTGCTCAAGACACATAAAGCAATGGAAAACAGGCATATTGGATATCGAAAACATTTCGGACATGGTACCTGCGTTCTTGGTTGCCTCGTCGTGGGTGATGGTGTAGACGCGGGCATGGCCTCCTGTCCCTTGCTGGTAAGGCGGGGGCTGTCTGGGCTGTTGCTGCTGCTGATGCTGATCCGGCCTTCGCGGTTCTGGGCAGTGACGGGAGTAATGACCCTTCCTCTGGCAGTTGAAGCAAGTTATGTCGACAGCTCGACACATGTTGACCTCGTGGACTCGCCCGCATGCTCCACACGGCGGTGGTCCTGCTGGGAGCTGGCGGATAGGCTGGGTATTTTGTGACACAAGCTGCTGTTGAGGCTGGTGTGGCCCATGGTTAGGGCGCTTGCCCTTCTTGCGGTTCGGATGATCATTCTTCCTCTTGCCAGAGCTAGAGGACGGGGGAGCTGAAGCATACGGAACCGGATACGGATAAGGCGCCTGAGAAATAAGAGGCGGCTAATAAGACAAAGGCGGGATGAGAGGAGGTACAGCCTGGGCAGACTGAGCAGCATGATAAACAGAAGGAACAGGATCAGCCGGAAGGATAAAGCTCTCCACTCTCTGAGCCCGACTGACGGTGTCGGCGTAAGACAACAGTCCGTGACTCCCAACTAGCTCACGGATTCTCGGATTCAGCCCTTTCAGAAATTTGTTGGCTTTCTTCTCATCGGTGCTCACAGAATCACCAGCAAAAAGGCACATTCGGGTGAAAGTGTGGATGTAGTCGTCCACGCTGGTACTGCCCTGCTGAAGATGGTAGAACTCATGCTCTATGCGATCCCAAAAACTCTGGGGAAGGAACTTGCTACGAACCATTGCCTTCATTTGCTCCCAGGTGAGGGCATTGAGCTCAGCCTCTGGCCTCCGAGCCCAGTGGTCGACCCACCAGTCGGAAGCATCTGCCTTCATCTGGAAGGGGGCGAGGGCTACTCGCTGTCTATCGGGAAGAGGGAGCACAGCGAAGATCTTATCAAGCTCCTTCATCCACTCAAGCACAGCAGTGGGGGCCTCACTCCCCGAGAAAGTGGGCGCATGCATGCCCTGAAACTGGACAATGAGTCGGGGAAGATCCATGGCCGGAGGGGCCTGCTGGTGAGGTGGGGTTTGTTGATGGTTGCGAGCATCGCGATTACGAGTGGCCATGGTTCTACATTGAACAAGCCGAAAAAGTTTAACACCCAAAACAAAATTTAAAACTAAATAAGGAAGTCTAGAGTTCGCCATGAAACACTAGAGTTCGAAACCATTCAATGGTGGATAGGCTCCACTCCCGGTTCCCATTGACCGGGTTCAACACTCGAATAATAGTTCTATCCACAATAGTCAAAGACTTCCGAATAACTGTGGGACTCCTTCGGTTGTCTGTTCCCTTTACTTAAGCCTTCTCTTTCGAGATGGCTTATGAATGAATCTCATTCGATGGCACTAAACAGAACTCATAACGAGTGCACTGCTATAGACCAGACTTAACTTGATAACACCAACCCGAAAACTCACAACAAACATCTAAAAACTCACAACAAAAAAATCTCTAAAGTCGGCATTTAACTCTACACCACTAGAGTTCAAGTCCGAATAAACGGAGGGTAAATTCCTAAGACCGAATAAAAGAACAAAACATAATCACGATATCGACAATAAATCAAAAAATAAAACTCATACCTTGAGCTGGCGCGGCGAGACGAAGCGAGTGGTCAATGGTCATTAAAAACTCAATCACATATGAACCAGTCTACAGAAAAGCAAGACTGGCTCTGATACCAAACTGTAACGCCCCGTTTTATTTTAAAGAATTTACCGCATTGATTTAAAAAAAATCAAAGTTATTTTTTTTTTTAATCCAAGTTAAAACATTTATCGAGTATCAGGCGCTACTTATTAACCACAACAATTAAACACGACCAACAATCTAAGAACCAACGCATGCTCGAGTTATCAAATAACAATCCCACAGAACATACGTCTCAAATTCATTTCCAAAGGACTAGGATGATCATGGTTCAACATACTAAACTTAGTTCGAAAAGTGGAAGCAGTAAATAATTCAAAGCATAATAGCAAAAAAAATAAGTATTAAGTTCAAGCGGAAGCATAGGTTTCAACACATAATGATCACCATCTCGCTCGTCCTACGCCACCGCCTCCAGCTCGTCTCAACTTAGAACAAAGAAAGAGAAAAGACAACAAAGAAAATAATGGGGGTGAGCATAACCAACAAGCTCACCATTATCGCACAGTATATCTCGCATAACATTTTAAACCATCATAACCATAGTATTCAGTATGCATAGAATCCAACAGTCTAACTCCCTACTTGGCCCTATCGCAAACCTCCTATGTACATACAACAACCTTCCGATCACACACGGCAAGGAAGTAACTGGAAACCTTCCCATCACCGAATGGCTACGGGCCTGGGATCCTTTCCAGGATACAGTAGAGATGTTTTTCCCATTCACGAATATCATACGGACCTGGGCGTCACCTCTCCAAATCTACGGGCCGATGACCTCTCACTGTTTATGCATACTCAAAAGCACTAACATACGGGACACTTAGACTAGGGTTCTCACGCATACATCATTTTTCAAAACAAAGCATTTTTAGGAAACATTAAGTGCGATAAATATGGAATACATCATAAATGTACCCACCTGATAGCAGCTACAGTTCAAATCACAAATCTCGAGACGAGGCGAGGTTCAACATCTCTCGACACCTACATTAAGTCCAGATACTAAAGTCAACACTTTAATCTAGACCTATGTAGCAAATGCACAAGTTGACTTAGCCGAACTCGGTTCGACCAAGTGGTTCGTGAAGTTCTGTGGATATGGGAACACAAGGACTCAGACTCGATCAAACCCCACATTCAATTTCACATAATCACCAATGAATGCCAATCAAACAGCTCACAAATAAACACGTAGCACATTTAGTCAACAACACTTAACAACTTCCAGTTTAGCAAAACAATTTCTCAAATTCCCACTTGAACTTGAAGGCATATCAAACTTATGAGTCAGGCTCTGAAAATTTTACACAAAATTCACCTCCTAGTTTTAAGAAAAATGGCCAAGTTTCAGCTTCCAACTCATTGTACATGATTTTATAAAATTCAGACAATTTTTTCAACAAAAACAAGTTTAAATTAAAAGCACATGATAATGAATGATTCAGGCCACGAAATTTTTACCTAAAACATTACAGCACATTAACAGCAACATATAAAAATACCAGGCTTTAACACTCAGCAAGTTATTTTATAAAATTAAAACCACATTCAGCTAAATATCGCACTTACAACAGAGCTGACCTCAAATGAACTCCAAAACTTACAAACTTTTTACAGCATGCTAAACATTACATAATAAGCACCTCCACAAATGTTCAGAATTTTTCAGCTTCAGCACAATTTATAACAATTAAAACAAAATTGGGCAGAAATACCAAATAAATCATTAACTCTATCACACCCAGTTCAAAAATTCTAAAAATTTTATAAAACATATAATCATGCCTGGGACACAACATATTCGAAAATTAGCCAGAAAAGAGCACCCCAAAATTAATTATGCATTTTTCAAGAAACTGAACATAAATAACATTAATTTTTAAAAATAGCTAAACACCTTTAAAAATCATGAAACTTTTACAGAAGCTACATATTTAAAAACAACAATTGATCCTAAAATTTCAAGTAAATGGGACCAGTATTCGATTTATAATGAATTTTTCATTCTAAACTGCGATTATAACCTTCGAAAAATCATAACTATCAATCTACAAGTCCGATCGACACAAGGTCAGCGCCATTGTGTTCGAAATAATCGTAAGTTCCTAAATCTACAGCAACTTAATACTTTTAACGTGTTCTAGTTCGATTCGCACGAATCGACCAAGATCACGTATAATACGACATTAATATTCAAACGTAATCACATAAAATCATATTCACAATTACACAGCACGTTCAACACCCGTCTCACATAATCGCACACATAAAAAATATTACATAGAATTAAACAAGACGGGTCAAGCCTTGTACCGTTCTCGAGACTCGATCGAAAAACTAGACGAACGAGGGTTAACGGGAGGGGAAAAATGGCTTGAATGGGCTCGACGGGGTGCTGCTCGCGAACTTGGCCTTTACTTCTTCTTCTTTCTTGCAAATATTCACGCTCGCTGCCCTGCTCGAACACCAACGGACAAAGGTCTTATGCTGTTATAGGTTTAACCGGCTATGGTCGACCCTCTCTGAAGTCGCCGGCTAAGGAAGATTGACAGGACCTGCTGCTCGCCGGGAAGGATGCTGCTCGCGGCTAGAGCCCTGGTTCATGGCGATCTGATGGCAGTCGGAGATGGAGGGTTCTCGACGTGATGATGACGGAGGAGCAGAGATTCGTGATCGGGGGAAGGGTTCGTCGGTCAGGGTTCACTGGTTCGCGGCTGTTCGTGGTGGTAGGAGGCACCGGAAGTTGCAGGTGAGCGGAGGATGATGGCGATGAAGAGAGGATTAGGGATGATGATCACTGCGGTGAAAAGCGAGAGAGGTAAATGAGTATATTTCTCTTCTCTGATGATCACTCGCGATCGATTTATGATGGGATGTCTCTTTCCGAGCGAAAGAAAAAGATGAGTGATGAGGGCGACAGATTTGATCGGGGGTGAGCAAGGGTTTAACAGATAAGAAAAACAAAGGCTGCGGGTTCCCTTTCTAATCTGATTTTGCGCGAGATTAAGGGAGACTTAGGGTTAAAGACTTGAAGCTCAAGACACAACACACTCGGTTTGGGCCAGATTTCACGGGCTCGCGGGTTTCGGTTTGCAAAAATAAATCGGCTCACGGGCTCGATTTCGGTTCACACGAATATCGTCGGGCTCGATTACGAATTCAAACGCGCGATAAAAATAAACCGAACAATATATATTTTACATATATATATTAATACACATTATTCACATTTAATAATTTAGTAAATCACGAAAATCAATTAGACAATTAGACATTAAGCATTTAATCACATTTTAGCAAATCAATAATATTATGGCACTCAAGAAAAAAATTTAAATATAAGTATTATCACAAAAATAATAATTACAACAATAATAACAATAAAAATAATAATAATATTCTTAAATAATCCACAAATAAATGGGTATTACAATGTGAGAAATAACCAAAAGGTGTGGTGTAATATTACAATTATTATATTGGAAATTGTTTAATACGTACCATTGCTTCAATCTGTCAGCAGCTAATATTGGTGGATTTATCATCAAGCAAGTTCCAGTCTTAGTTGATAACGATAGCCCTTTATAAGGTAATTGTGTTAGTCAGACATGTGTAAAGAATCAATTGTAATGTAGAAAACTGAAATTGCGGTGTATGATACCATTAAATGTCGTAACCCTTGTTCTCATGGATAAAATGATGTTCCCAGCTGTTACTGTATTGGCTAAGTGTTGGCCAACATCATCTTCTGTTTCAAACTGATTCCAGAGAGTCAAAAGGACAGGCTTTTCCCTGATAAACAGACAATTATAAGTATAAGTAATATATTGGGAATAAATTATGAGGTAGGATAAAACTCTTACTCTTCATTAACAATGATCAACTCTCGGGCTGTGTTTCTTTGGCCCAGACTCTTTACCCGAAAAGCATGCACGACAACACCAAGAGGTCTAGTAAATTTTAAATTCAACAGTGTCAGTTGGTTTGTTGTTTAAGAAAAGCACGCAGAAATTTTAAGCAAAGTAATATTTAAAATTTTAGCTAAATGAACTCACTTCTAGGGTTCTCTGTATCCGCGTATTTGTGCAAGTCCACAAACGGATGAACTTCGATTTGGCATGGCAGCTGAGGGGGCACTTCTTCCTGGAATTCTTCAACCAAAGTTTTTTTTTGCATGAGCCAATTGAACTCATAAGGGCCTACTTAGTACAGCAGGGTTTCTGGCCGTACTTTTGCTCCAGTAAGGTAGTATCGCTTGTGCAGAAGCAGCATACCATCGAACTCCTCCATGGCTGGTTTGTACACTACAGCAGCTACTCTGGTACCCTGTTATGCCAGAATAATGAATATGTCATAGATATAGTCCACATTTGTTATTTAAGTCAACTAATAGACAAAAGCACAAGTCATTTACAGACCTCTCCATCCATGAATAAGTATCTTCGATAGAGCACTTGTGAATCAATTTTGCTTGTTTGAATAGGTGCCCTCTCAACGACTTGAATAAGCGCAGTCCAGTTTCTCGACTCATCAGTAATTTGGCTAATGGACAGATAGGTCCTCGACATCGCTACCAGCATTTATTGATAATAGAGAATTGAAAATTGGAAAAATAGTAGACTTTATGTAAGGTAACCTATAGCAAACCACACAGTACATTTTTTTTTCATAATAATGTAAATTTTAATTACATTGTTGTGCCGCAGTTGCTTCGAGTACTTCGTTGTAAACTATATTTTTTGTATCAAAATTGTTCTGTGAATCAAAAAAAATGTGGCCTAATTACAAATTTAATTGCTGATGATAGTTTTGCGCGTGACAGTGCCACATAAAGTTGACCGTGTGAAAGGACTGGCTCTTTTAAATAAACACCAACTGAATCTAATGTTTGCCCTTGGGCTTTATTAATTGTCATAGCAAAACATAATCACACTGGGAATTGAATACTTTTGTAAGGCACAGGAAGTTGGTCATCACTTCAAGGTTTTAATGGAATTCTATGTATGAAAACATTCTTCCCTTTGAAGTCTTCTACAACGATTTCTGCATGAATAATGTTTCGGCCCAATCTTTTACAAATCAGTCGGGTTCCATTTGCATAATCCTTCTTTTGGATCTAAATTTCTGAGTAGTATGATAGGAGCATTTACTTTTAACTGAAGCTTATGTGAAGGCATGCCACCAGGTGTTAAAAAATTGATAATGTCTTCATAGAGGCCTTTATGAATGGGGTTGATTACTTCATCGAAACTAAGGTATTCAACTAACTGTCCAGGGAAATCCATAATCAATTTGTTATTTATCTCATCTACAAAATTATTTTTTGTAGCCAATATTGCCCTATTCATTGGGAAATTATGCTGGTCAGTTTGTTTTTGTTCAATATCAACAGGTTTTTGTACTGATGTACAGCAGAATTCACCATATATTAAAGTTATTAATTCTTGCAAGGCAGCATCAGTATCTGTGTTTTTTATTACAAGTGAAGCAGGTAACTGAATTGTATTGTTTTCATGTGTTGGCTCTACACCGTTCCCTATTCTTAATAAGTATTAAGGAAAGGAGGGATCATGTCGTGCTCGCATATTTTGTTTTAGTTCAATTTTCTCAAGCAAAGGCTAAATATAAGAATTCGTGATGCACGCATTTATTGTATCCTTTTTGTTACCTTTTCGAACTACAGGTAAAATTTGTCTAAAATCACCACCAAAAACAATAACTTTACTACCAAAAGGTTCATTTGAATCTGTTAGGTCTTTTAATAAGTCATAAAGTGATTCTATTGATGATCTCTTAGCCATCGGTGCCCCATCCCACACTATTAGTTTACATTCACGTATTAAGTTTGCCAAATTACTTTGTTTACTAATCTTACAATTTTTTCCCTTTGTCAGATCAATAGGTATTTTAAACCTTGAATGAGCTGTTCTTCCACTGGGTAATATTGAAGCGGCAATACCGGAAGTCGCAGTTACTAAAGCTATATATCCTTTAGATATAAGCTCAGCCAGTAAAGCTCTATAAAGGAAAGTATTTCCTGTTCCTCCAGGGCCATCAATAAAAAAAAAGCACCTGGTTTTCCACTATAGACGCGTTGTTGTATTATGGTAAAAACCTTTTTTTGGTCTTCATTAAGTAAGTGTATAGCATTTAAGTCTTCTTGGGTAACCAAAATATTTTTCTCTACTGTTATTTCTCTATTGTTTTCCCCAATGTCAATAGGTATATCAGGAGGCACTATGTTGTATGTATGGATATTTTTTCCCATTGATTCTAGAAAACCATTTATTTGGTTTAAGACCTTTTCTAATACCTATTTTATTTAAATTTGAATGCCTTGTGAAATCCTCGGACATGGCATCTTCGAACTTTTGAAATAAATCGGCTGGATTATTAGGACACGAATAAACAAGTAAGGTCGCAAAAAGGCGTCTCATTTCATATGGCATTTTTAAAAGTGACGCTTCTTCTAAGCAAAGTCTTGGGTGTTATCGTCTTGGAGTAAGCCTCTTGCAAGAGCAGCTTCACGATATGATTTAGAAACGGTGCTATTAATTGTCCTAATATCTTTGTAGCTTTTGGGGCTCTAATGTCCAGAAGAAGAAGCTTTAGGTAGTACCTTTCGCCTTCATTTGGGTGCACAGTAACAATTCTAGCTATTGAATCCTTTCCGCCTCGTTTTTTTTCCATTTTTTCTCTTCTATTCGCCACACAAAATGTTTTGGGAATTCTATGTAAGTCAAATTTATTTTTTTTTGCATGTGGGTCTGTTCTATTCATGAAAAAAATTATGTCAGCATAGTTCTATGATTTCTCGGATTATTTACAATTCTATCCAATCTTTCTTGTTTTTTTTAATTGATTGCTTGATAATGTTCCAAATGCACTGGTAAATTAATAAGAGCAGGTTTTGTCTTGCTAATTGGGAATCTATATATCCTCCATGCAGCTTCAGGCGGAGAGACCCAACGTGCTGTTCTAAATTGTTCTATTTCATCAATCTTCACATTTTGATTGGATGTATTTATATGAAATTTAATTTTCTCATGGCCTTTACAAATATACTTATAAATATATTTAACAGCTCATATAGAAGAACAAATTTCAATAATTATATGACAATTAAACTTTGCAAGTAAGTATGGGTTATAAGGCACCACCCATCTATTATCTAATTTACAACCTCGTACTTTTATTATGACATTATTAACTCTCCTTTGATATTTTGGATATGAATTATTAACTTGAATAGTTACTTCAGAAAATTCCTTTGGATATTAATCGACACTTATTTTTTGCATTCATGCATGAATTAGTTAAATTTAACTCTCCACGAGGTCCATGCATCATATGTTTATTGACCATATTATATAAATGCGGGTTCGAGTGCCTGTCTGGTATTTCAGCTCTTACAATTTTATCAAATTCTTTAGGTCTATACAATTTATCCCGGCTTGCTAGGATAATTAACATCTGAGCATGGGGTAAGCCTCTTTTTTGAAATTCTATTACGTATATATATGCGACCACTTCTCTAAAAATATTTTTTTTAGAATATCTTTTTTTAGCTCTTCAAAATTTTCGCGGAAAATTCGAGCAACCAAATCAGGCCTATTTTGTGATTCTTCAGTTTCTTTTACAAGCTCTTTGATTTCAGGCCAATTGGGATTACATGTCATAGTTAAAAATATGTCAGGTTTCCCAAATCTCTGTACTAATGTCATTGCATCTAAGTATCTCTTTTTCATATTTCTTGGTCCTCCTATAAAAGTTGCTGGCAAAAAAACTCTTTGGCCAATTTTTGATGCATTTGTTTTTCCTACTGCTAGAGAGTCTTGTATGCCTTGCAAGAATTCTTGTCTACTTTCAGTTTGTTGTTTTTTAAAGAAGTCTAATCTTTGTGATTCAATTTTAACATACATATCGACTATATATTGTTGAAATAATCTCCCAAAATTTAGTATGCATGACTCGTCATTTTCTCTTATTTGTAATTTGTATGCATAATAGTCTCTCATCGAAACAAAATTTCGGCCCGTTGCTGCTACAACGTTAGCTGGAAACAGAAAGCATGATGCATGAGAAGTTATTATATATGGCAGAAGTATTTTATTAAAATAAATAATCTAAATTCAATGTATACAGGCAAATATAATTAGTAATAGGTGTTTTATTTATTAACTCACCATCCACTGCCTCAATTAATTCTTCAGCTGATTTCGCATGACATGTCATCGCATTTTTTGAAACTAATCCTCTTAACTTTTCTATGCCTTGGTGCCAACCAAGTTCACCAAATGGGAAAAGCAATGGATATTGCAATGGATCATAACAACCAAAATAATATTGTATTCTATGTGGGAAACCACTACGACTATACACTTTGATATTTCTTTGAGATGATTCTTAACTATCTTCGTTCTCTACCCATATTGCGGCTACTTGAGAGGCTTCTAGCTTATTATAAACTCTTTGATCAATGTTTAGATTAGTCTTTAATGTGATCTCGTATTCATCCAAATTGTCTAAAACATTAAGGCTCCTCAAAAACTGAGCATATGGATTTTCCCTCAGAACACTTAAAATTTTTTCAATCAGTGATTCTGTTAGCCTAGGGCAGACTTTTAATCGATTTGCAATTTCATTTTCAGTGTCGTGAAAATATAACTGTAAATTTTGAGACGCTTCTAAATGATCTAAAAAGTGGTACATCTGGCCTTTGTATTTTGAAGGTGTAAATCCCTTTATTGCGTTTGGTTAAATTTTTATCACATTTGACTCCCAAAGAAGTAAATGCAAATTGGCTGTTGATGGTCTTAATACAATCTCGAAAGAGCTTAGATTCTTCATTTTTGGAGAAAAGTAAATCTTTCAAGACACTTGCCATGGAGTTATTTGCTAATTTAATTTTACCATTTGAACAGCAGAATGCACCTGTTTCATACGGGAATTTGACTGTACTACAATACAAACATTTTTCGGTTTTTGAAAAATAAAAGGCTCACCTGGGATGTTATCCAAAGTATTACGATTAAGAGTGTGAAGATACCTACCAGAAGCGTAGATGTTGTTAGGTGAATTTGTTAGTGCTATCTAAAATAATTTATCTGAATATATTAGTAGGTAAAATAATAATAAAAAAAAAAGAATTTATTTTGGGGACTAAAACTACACAAAAATTCTTACCTGTACTATGGGAAGAAGATGCTACATTTTCTGTGGGCCTATGCAAACTGACCACATTCTGTGCATATAAAGATGAGGTAGAGGAACTATTTGATTCATTTAAAATAGCTGGAGTCACTAAACTTCTAAACTTAGAACGCAATCGGCGGCTGATTGGTTATTAGTAGTGATATTACTACATAAGGGTTGTTTTGGATACAAAAAAGTATTTTCCATAACTGTTACTTTTTTTTTTTTTGCCTTCCATTTTTCAATAGCATTTTGTTTATATGTTTTGTTATGAAGTTCAAGAGCACAACCAGAGCCTTGCAAAACTGGAGTTTTTGTTGGATTGGGAAGGTCAGAGTTTAATGTGTTAGTTATATCATATAGAGGAGTCCCTCGCTTATTCCTTCTGTCTTCCTCAATATTTCTGTTTGCTTCGTAAGAAATGAAATTCGCAGGAGTATTTATTGAGGTTTTCTGGGATGCATTTACATAACCGTCTTCGATAGGTAAATTTGTGATTGTTAATATACCTTTTTTTTTTTAGTTCTTCCATCTTTCAATGGCATATTGACGATACCTTTTCTTAGAGGCCGGAACCATGTTAACGTAATCCCAATTTTCTTACAACTGGTTATTTCTATTAGACATCTGCTGGTAAATTTTCTGTATACTTAAAGTACAACTATTGCAGTTTTACCAGTTAGAGTCAATCAACAGAGCACACCACTTGGGTAAGTTTGTAATGTATTATACAATAAACTATAATAAGATTCAGTTATTTTTGTTTTTTTGGGTTTATTTTAATACTTTACTTACACGCGCAGGTGGATGATTTTATTTTTTCTTATTTACCTTCACTATGTAATCAACACATTTAACAATAACATAAGGCACTGAAACGACAGAGTTTACATGCAACACATAGGTAAGGAATTATAAGTAATCAGCACCATAATAAACATGCAATAAACCTGGAAAACACAAATCTTTTATTTTATATACCAAGCAATACAATCCCAGTGGCAAAATGATTAACTATACTGAGAACAGGCAAGTAATAGTTATTAAGGTAATTGTAAGCACAAAGGTAAATAAATTATTAAAGGGAGCCAAAAACAGTTAGCAGGTAATTTGCACGAAAGGCAACTAACCTGATAGCAATAAATAAACACCTTCTTATCCTTCCTGTTATGTAGAATTTTGAACACTTCCGACAGGACTTCCACCCAATGGTACAATTACCTAAATTTGTTAATAAATGAACTATAAGTCAGTAAAATCACATCATAAATCAATGCAAAACATAAAATTACCTATACAAACACATATATTAATGAAGCAGAAGCTACTTAGCCAACAAATATGCCTAAAATATATATGCAATAAAAAGTTTCTCATCAGGAAAACATAATTTTATGTTTGAAAAAGCAACAAAGTTTAATAGAGTAAAGATATTTTTCCATTACGTTATGTATAAACCTTTTCAGTCAACCAACAGTTATCAAAGATTTTGGCAGTAGTCAAGAGCGTCTTACTTTTATACACATGAGAAAAAAACCAACAACAATAATGAGATCTCAAAAATGACATATTGAAAGTTCTTTTTGCAATGGAAAAAAAAAAACACCTCGTTGAACAAAAGACACAAGGAGCCCCCCAAAACAAACAACAGACCTGAAATTTTTATAACCATAGCGACGACCCAAAGCTCATGTAATGAGAACAACCTTTTTACTAATTCAATACAGGAGTTATAAGTGAAGAAGTAAATTTATTTATGTGCAAAACAACATCCAATCAACTTTAAAGAAAAAATGGATAAACACAACTTGCAAATCAAGAGAGACAACAAATATAAGCAAACACAGGATGCATAGGCCATATGTATCTTACAAATTCTAACCTAAACAGATACCCTAATAATTTAATGAAAAGCAAAAGACTATATTTCAAGTGTACGTAAACTAACAAGAAAAGGTTTATCTATAACTAAAACAGATACATTAATAATTTAACGAAGGTCAAAAGAACAGATAGTTTTACTTTGTCCAAACAAACAACAAAAGGGTAATCACTGCAATAAACAACAAATGAGTATATAAGGCAACAACACCCTAATCCCTATAGTCTTCTCATTTGCTCACTGTATAAGGTAAGAAAATATTAATCCCATCTTTGCTCAGTGTATAAGGCAAGGTTCAACTTTGTGCAAACCAACAACAAAACCCTAATCCCTATAGTAAACAACAAATTGGTGTGTATGGTAACCAAAGCCTAATCCCTATAATATTTTCACTTGCTCAGTGTGTAAGCCACCAAAATCTTAATCCCATCCTAAGTAACAAATTATTATGAATTCCGTCTTTTGAAAAAGAACCAAAAACTCTAGGAAAAAAATAACACAGAGAAATAACAACAAATATAACATGTGTAATTCATTTTTCATTTTACAGCCTTCAATCAAAGAAAACTCTTATACTTTCTTGTTGGTAAAAACTCTGTATACTTCAGCTCTATGTAAACCCAAAACAACACACTTTACTTTGTTTTTGGATAACTCATAAAACCGAAATCAGATGCCAATAGAAAGCAAATCCTCCAAAAATAGATAAATAAGAAAGCCGATGTTATTTGCAGTTCATCTTTACTTGGACGAAATGTTTGGCGTAGTTAGGAAGAAGAAGTTACCTGAAGGTACTTGTGTTTCAAGAGCAAAGTTCATATTTTTCCTTGGAAAAATAAGTTGATGATGCTTATATAGACAATGTTAGCCTCTTCCAAAGAAATGTCTACAATATTATATTGTTAGTGGAGCCAAATCAAATCAGAAGCCTTTAAAATAATATTAAGCTTCCTAAAATAGAACACATTACACACACATTAGACCGAAAAAAAAGTCCAAAAATCTAACAAAAAGCTGCGAGTAAATATATGTAATGACATCAACCAGATACTTTGTAATAATTTTAATCAATTGCCCCATACAGTAGACGGTTGTATACATTACACAATCTGAACAGAAGAGAAAAAATCATTTCCCCTCATCATTTAACTATTTTTTCAATTATTATAAACTTAAATAAAAATAAAAATTAAGTTGCCACGCACAGCAACAAAAACCATCAACACAGATCAACACAGATTAAATTAAAAGTCCATAAGTCAAAGAATACCATTCCAAAGAAAACCCAAACCAATTAATCCAACAACTTACAAACATTGAAGGGGAAAAATAGGATAGTCGGCAACGTAAAATTGGCAAAAAATTAAAAAATTAAAAAATAAAAAATAAAAAAGGAGTTTCCCTGGTTTGCATGTGTAGCAGATCAAACCGAAAAATAGACGAATTAAATTTTCTTGCGCCTACGAACGAAAGATTAGAAAAGAGACCAAACATTCCTGGTTAATTTCCGAGGTAAACGTGCTAAAATACATAAAATTAAACTAACACCAACCCCAAAACAAAGATCAGTACGATATCGCAAATGAATTTTAGAATTATTTACCTGCAATTGACGTGGCGCAATCCTGAAAAAAGAAGCAACTAAACCTTCACTGAAACTAAACGAAGATGTCCCAATTGTTTAATTTGGAGACCGAAGACGAAACTAAAAAATAGATTGAGAGTGATTCATCGAAGAAGATGACGATATCGAAAAAAATCGTAGTTTCCCCAAAAAAGCCTCGATAAAATGAATGAACGAAAAGGAAAAGAAAAAATAACCTCACACACATCCAAAAACAACGACGTTTCGAATGAAAGGCTGCGTTTTTTTTTTTCAACAGGTATACAAAGCCTCTTCAAATTCCTTGCGCCACGTGTCGTCCAAGGAAGGCTCTTAGCATCTTTTTATATATTAAGAGTAAAGATATTTTTTGGTGTGGCAACATTATAAACGAGTTCTATTGGATTTTTTTCTGTTTCTAGAGATTTGTTTAATTTTTTTTTTCTTTCAAACGATAGATCATCTCATAGAACAAACAAACAATACATAGTCTAACAAGGATAAAATACAACCAAACTAAAAACATCACTAACAACACAAATCACCAAATGAAAAGCCGGGAAATGAGAGAACCACACTAATTAGTGGCCTAGAACCCAAGCAGCTAAAACATAGTAACCACACAGGAGTAAGGCAGTTACATAACTGAACCCTTAACTCCTACACCAGATAACCCACGTAGAAGGAAAACAAAAAAAAAAAGAACTGACAACAGACTACATCAAGGCCTGGTCACTCCTCTTGCCGTATATGAATTCCAGTCATGCAAAGCTGCTTGGACAAGGAGATGTGCAGGCCTTCTAACCTTTTCAAATAGTCACATATTGTGCATTTTTCAGAGCCACCATAGTGTGCATGTAGATAGTTGAATGCGAGCCTCTGATGTCTCTGTTGTGTCCATTTGACAGATGTGCCACCACCAGTCATGAAAGGATTCTCCCCTTTGTGGTCCTTCCCAATGAACAGGAGCAAGCTTCCAAACCATTTGAGCATAGGGACAGTGAAAGAGCACATGTTCTACAATCTCAACCTCTTCACTACATAAACCGCATATACTGTCCATCTGAATTCCTCTTGCCAACAGGTTATGAGCAACTGGTAGTGTGCCATTGCAGCATTTTCATATGAAATGCTTGAGTTTGCCCATCACCTGCATTTTCCAGCTCTTGTTTCTGACTTTAATATCTCTGGCCAGATCTGCACTCCCCTGTGCCTAAGAACTTTTAAGATATTTCTCAGCAATTAAGTGAGCATAGACAGACTGGACAGAGAACAATCCTTTGTTGTGTAACTTCCATTTCCACCTGTCTTCCTGATTGAGGTTAATAGTCTTTATGGACAGGACCAGGTCACAGATATTAGAAAGAAATGTCCTCCTAACTTTGGCTTCATCCCAATTCGATCCATCTGCAGTCATTAGATCCCTGACCCAAACACAATTTCTATCTATACCAGCCAGTAAATCTACTGGGTTACCTGCAAGGGTTGGCGGCCATTATTGATCCCATATTTGAGTGCTTGTTCCACTTCTGATTTCAACTTGTAGCCACTTAACACATATCTGCATAACTGAATGACAGCTCCTCCAGAGCCAAGATGAATTCTGCTTCAACTGAGCTTCAAAGATGCTAGTTTTAGGGTAGTATTTGGATTTCAGCACTCTGCTAACCAATGATTGAGGCTCTGTAAGCAATCTCCATATCTGCGTAGCAATAAGGGCAATGTTGAAGAGTTGTAGATCCTGAAAACCCAATCAACCATACTTCTTCGCTAAATTGAGTTTGGACCAGACAATCCATGGAAACCCTTTGCTAAGCTCAGAGCCCTTACTCCACCAAAAGTTCCCACAAGTACTTGAAATCTCCTTGTAAAGGTTAACAGGCAGAACAAAGTAGAACATGGAAAAAACAAGAAGTGCATTACGAACAGCTTTGATGAGAATTTTCTTACCTGCTGTAGATAGCCATCTGTTTTGCCAGCTACAGATTCTACTCTTTACCACTGTAAGGATATATTCAAATGCTTCTCTTTTGGATCTCCCTATGCCCATAGGAAGACCCAAGTATCTAGTAGAGGAATGAACCTGAATGCCAGAGAGAATATCACAACATTTGGTCTGTAGTCCCTGAGGTGTGTTCCTACTGAAGAAGACAGAGGATTTTGCCATGTTCACTTGTTGTCCTATGAATCTGTTATAGGCTTGAAGGATCTGGAGAATTTTGGAAGCTTGTTGTTCATCAGCTTTGCAAAAAAGTAGAGTGTCATCTGCAAAGAGGAGATGAGTCAATGTGGGCCCTTCTCTTGACAGCCTTATACCTTTGTTACATCCTTTCTCTACACAATCCTGGATCTTGGCTGACAATAATTCTGAAATAATGATGAAAAGGTAGGGGGATAATGGATCCCCCTATCTTCTTCCTCTAGTAGTTGTAACAAAACCATAAGGGTTGCCATTGAGATTAAAAGAAAAAGAAGAAAATTGAATGCATGCCATAATCCAGTTGGTATATTTAGCACTAAAACACATCCTCAACATTGTCAACTATACAGATTTCCACTCCAAACTGTCAAAGGCCTTCATCATGTCCAGCTTTAGAGCCATGAAATAATTTTTACCTAACACATGCCTATTCAAAAAGTGGAAGACTTCATGTCCAATAACAACATTATCAAGCAGTTGTCTCCCAGGAAGCAACGCTGGCGGATTTTCAGAAATGCAATCATGAAGGCAGTCTTAACCTCAAAGCCAGTATTTTAGAGATAATCTTATAGAATACGGCATAGAGGCTAATGGGCCTATACTGACTGATAGAGATGGGATTAAAGCATTTTAGAACTAGAGTGATTAATGTGTGCTTCCAGTATTTTAATAGCTGGCAGGATTCAAAGAAGCTCTTAACAGCAAAAGTAAAGTCCTTACCCACAATTGGCCAGAAGTGTTGATAGAAAAGTCATGTCATACCATCCTCTTCGGGTGCTTTATTAAGATGAATACTGAATACAACTTTTTTAACATCATCATCTTCCACAAGAGCTGCCAAGGTTGTGTTCAAGTCCTCCGTGACTGTCTTGTTAATCAAAGGAAGAAACTCATGACCTCCTCTAGAACCATTGGTGGTGTATAGCTTGCCAAAGAAGTCTGTGATTGTTCTTTCAATTTCTTCAGGGCTGTCACTTATAGTATTCCTTTCATTCACCAACCGCACTATTGAGTTCATCTTCCTTCACATTCCTTTCATTCACCAACCGCACTATTGAGTTCATCTTCCTTCTCTGTGAAACATATGAATGGAAAAACTTGGAGTTCTGATCTCCCTCCTTAAACCAGAGTGCCCTAGCCTTCTGTCTCCAATAAGTCTCCTCTGATACATTAGTTGCATCCAGTTCCTTTTGTAGTGTGTCCCATAAGTCCTAGTTTTTGTCTCCCCCTCCTTTCTGAGCTCCTAAAGTTGATAAGTGAGTCTGTCAATCTTAGTTGATTGCTCTCCTCTGAAATACATGCTCCAGTTAAGGAAAGCTTGTCTAGCTCTTTTTATTTTCTCTTTGAGGATGAACATGGGTGTACCTAAGGTAGGCAGTGCCCATGCTTCTTTGACCACATTTTCACTCCCTTCCTTACTCACCCATCTCTTATCAAACTGGAATCTCTTTTTGAATTTCTTGACCTCGGCTGAAGTAGCAATGACCAACATAGTGTGGTCTGAAGCACTCCTAAACCAACTGGTCACTTTAGTAGCAGGGAACATAACCAGCCAGTCTAGGGTGACAAACATTTTGTCCAAAGTCTCCTCCACAAAGTCCTTGCGATGCCTGTTATTGGCCCATGTATAAGGTAATCCATGAAGAGGGATTTCTTGAACACCCATCCGAGAGATAAAGTGATTGAAATCCCAAAGACTGGTAGCAGGTTGAGGGTTACCCCCTTTTTTATCTTCTGGTTTGCAAATAGCATTCCAATCACCTGTTATGCTCCATACCTCCCCCCATACTTCTTTCTCCTGGATTAGAAATTCCCACTGACTGGCCCTCTCAGCTTTATAAGAGCTAAGATACAAAAAAATTGCCCAACAAGAGCTGCCTCCCATCTTCTCCTTGAAATTAACAGAAACAAAAAAGCTTTGAATGTATATATGAATAACTTCTACCTCTGAGTCCCAAAGCAACATAAGTCCCCCACTGGTACCTCTGGGTTCCACAATATAGTGCCTATTTGCAAAGCCCAATTGAAAACAAATAGAAGTAAGAATTTTTTTTTTTGATTTTTTTATCTCTGAAAGAAAAAGAAAAGAGGGGTGGTGGATCCTCAAGGATTCGTTGATCTAGGGAACTATAAAGGGCCCACCCAGACCTCTACAGTTCCATACTAGAGCATTCATGGTGTTTCTGAGGGCTCTTTAAGGCAAGCCCTCTCTACCTTAGCCAAACTCAACCTCAACTTCTTCTCCTACTGCATTATATGATCTTCTTCTTGGGTTGATTCGTTTAATTCTTAAATCTCACTTTGTTGCTCTTTCGTCCTCCATCCCATTTGCCCCATCGCTCTTAAGGCTTTCTCCTTCATCCCATTTTTGTTAGGGTTCCCCCTATTTAGTCCTCCGCTTTATGTGTTGTGTCCTCCTTTTCTAGGGTTTTTTGGCTATGATGCATGTCTAATTCTATCTTACAGTTTTATTAACCCCTTTTTTCTTTTTTTTTTTGTTTAGGCATTGTAGTTGGTCACCTCTCTTGCTCTTTCAAGGATTTTTTGATTGACTACTTCAAGTCTCCCTTAGCACGTCATGTCTCCCTTCGCTTAAGGTTTTAGGTGTAGCTATGGAGACAGAGATCACAGATAAACTGCAACAGTTCGAGTTGTCTGAAAAAGAAGTGGAAGGCGTCACTTTGTCCGAGGACAGTATACGGTTGAGTCTCCAAGAGTGTCAATTAAGCCTAATTAGAAAAATATTCGGAGAAAAGTGTGAAAACTACAATGGACTCAACTGAGGAACATATGGGTCACTAGGCAGGCTTTTAAGGTGAAAAACTTAGGGCAGAATGCTTCTTAATTCTTGTATTAGAACGATGAGGGCAGACAAAAAATTCAATACAAAACAACGTGGACATTTGACGGACAATACCTACTTCACAAACCATGGAAAGCTAGATGATATTGATTTTGCTGAAGAAGATGAAAAGATAAAGGTCTGGGTGCAAATCTTGTATTTATCCCTTCACAAGATAATAGCAGAAATCGGTCTGAAGATTGAAAAACTATTTGGCAAATTACAAGGTATGGTTTCACCAAAGAATGGAAGCTCCAATCGGAAGATTGTGAAGATTCTGGTACATCTAAAGCTTAATAAACCCATCCTGAAAGAAACCCAAATTAGGCTTGGCACAGAAAATAAATGGGTTAAACTCAAGTACGAAAACATCCAAAAAAAAAAAAAAAAAAGAAAAAGATGCAGGTAGAAATGTGCTTAACATTGGTCAATATAGGGTTTGGCTAAGAACCAGTAGTGGATTATCTAGTGATGACAGAAATGATAGTTCTTCCCCTAGTGATAGCCAACATAGTGTTAATGATTTCAAAAAATGCTTACCCAATACCAGTATGGAAAAAAACTTCAAAAAAGCTATTCTAAGTAGCACGAGTTAAGAAGCTCTAGGAAGTGCAATAGGAAGAAAAAATTTGTATGGGTGTCTAATGAAGAAATCTTAGAGTCCTAGAACCTCAAGTGCCAAGCACTACCGCCCCTAATGTTCACCTATCACAAGAGCTTAACCTTATATCTCAATCTCACCTAGTTGAAGTTTATATCCAATCCACCTCCATAGGAGGTAGAATTGCTCAAAGAAAAATAAAATTCGTTCCTACAAGCCCTAAAGACAACGGTTTATATCCAATCAACCTCCATAGGAGGTAGAATTGCCCAAAGAAAAAAGAAATTTGTTCCTACAGGCCCTAAAGCCAAAGGTGTTCATCTGGAAGATCAAATTCAAACTGATAAGAAAAACCTGGCTACTTCTGAGCCATCCTTTGCAAAATCTTCTAAAAAAAGAACTTTAGAAACTATTGAGAATGAATTCTCTAACTCTGATCACAAAGGATCTAATTATAAACAAACAAAAAATTTTCAACCCTGAGGTAGAGGAAACCAGCCCCAACTAGTCCCACAGTATCCACTATGGGGAGTGGGTCCCTCTACAATTTCTCAGTTCAAAGAATCCTTTAGAATTCACCTCCTTGATTTTTCTTTTCTCTCAGAAAAAAAAAAAAAAAAAAAATAATAACAAAATAACAAAACAAAACAAAACAAAATTTGTAGAGTTCGTTTGTGAAAATACTTCTCTACTATCTCCAGCAGCGGTGTCGCAAGACCAAAACTGAGAGATAGCTACCTTGCTTTCCTAGCAAAAACCTGAAATTGTGGACTAGAGGATAGATGGGTTTATGTCAACCCTGTTGGCTTTAAGGTGGCCAATTTTTGTGTTGGTCTAGTAATATCCTCATTTTGGCTATCATCTTCCATGACTTCTGCATTGAAGTCAAGTTCGTGTTTAGGGGAAGTGATGTCACTCAATGGGCTATCTGTCCTTAACCCTCTGGTTTAGAATGTCCAGTGGTCTATCTTGTTTTGACACAAACGCATGTGGGGGAACCCTTTGTTCATTGGTGAAGATTTAATGACGTTCTTTCTTTTCAGGACAAGAATGGGGGGTAGACAAAGGGAATTAGGTAGTCGCATTGGCTTTAAGAATTTTGTTACGCTTATGGAAATGGTTGATACTAGAACTATAGGTCAAAAGTTCATCCGGTTCAATAACATAAAAGGAAGTAATTTTTTTGAAGAAAATTTGGATGGTTTATTTTCCTCTCCAGCCTGTTTAATCCTCTTCCCTAATTCTATTGTTAAGCACATTCCTCTCACCTCTTCGGACCATTAGTGATTATACTGTTGAAAGAAATCCTAGAAGATTTACTTTTGATTATAGATGGTTTCATGCTGGTGGTTTTGATGAGGTGGTAATTAGTGCTTGGTACAAGCCTGTGGGAGGACCTGAGAATAAACAATGTGAAGATTGCAATCTTGAAGTTTAAATCTTTCATTTTAGGATGCCAAAACAAGCTTTTTCTCTTAGGGGGTAAGGGGGAGGGGGTTGAGACTGGGATGACTGGTTTAGGTGCAAGGAACTTCAGGAAAAAACTTACTTACATGAGGATGCGTTTTAGAAAAAGAAGTGTAGGAATTTGTGGCTTAAAGAAGAAGGAAAAAACACAAGATATTTCCAAGTCTCAGTCAAACAAAGAAGTGAGTCTAACTGTTTAGAGAACTTAAAAATGCTCCTTCTCTCCCTATACTTTTTCCTCTTCCTTCTCTCTATGTTTTTTCTTATCCCCTTCTTCCTTTTCTTTTTTTTTTTTCCTTTCCAGGTCAGCTTTCATTTTAGGTTTTTCCGGCCATCAGCCGGCAGCCGCCGACAGCGGCTGGCTTTCGGCCAGTGTTTTTCAGTCAATTTCAGCTTCTTTTTCTTTCACCTTTATTTTTCTTCTTTTTCAGCTCTTTTTGTCTGTTCTTTTCTCCTTTTCCCGTCCAATTTTCAGTATCCCCATGCCCTTCAATGCAGAAGCAGTTCCCGTCAGCTCTCTGGCAGTTTCCCTGATCCCAGCCAACTCTTCGCCGGATTTGGAAGTTTTCTTCTCGGAGTTTAGGAAGGTGTTCTTAGCCTTCCTCGCAAAGCCCAGAATTCATGACGAAGTGATAGACGTTGTAGAGGAGCTCACCGTCTCAGACCTTGCTTCGGCCATGACTGCCAGCCCCTCGGCCATAGCCGACATCCTCACACTCCGCCTTTCGCATGAAGTGAGTACCTCTATCTCAGCAGGAAGCAAAACAACAGATTCTGGCAAGGAGGTTGTGCCCACCGCCTTTCCAGAGACTCATGCTCTGAACTTCGATATCGCGCTGACTTCAGGTGCAGCCTCAGTTTGTGTTCCCGACTTTAGCTCCTTTGCTCCCCGACTGGTTCTGAGTTCGAAGGTTAACAAAACCTTTTTCGGTTAGTTTCGGCTCGCTCCCACCGGCGCTCTAGCCGGAGTCCCTTTCCCCGCAGATGAAAGGTGTTGTTTTGAATCAGGTCATAGTCTCCCATGGCGGCGCATCAGATAACCCTAGCCCCAGATCGTCAACCATCAGCCATTGATTTCTCACCACGTGGATAGTCCAGATTCACCAGTTTTCACGTCATTTTTTCCGCCACCCTCTTTTGAGCCGCCTTCTGAGGCTCTTTAAGGCAAGCCCTCTCTACCTTAGCCAAACTCAACATCAACTTCTTCTCTTGTTGCATTACATGATCTTCTTCTTGGGTTGATTTGTTTAATTCTTGAATCTCACTTTTCTGCTCGTTCGTCCTCCATCCCGTTTCCTCCATCGCTCTTAAGGCTTTCTCCTTCATCCCGTTTTTATTAGGGTTCCCCCTATTTAGTCCTCCGCTTTATGTGTTGTGTCCTCCTCTTCTAGGGTTTTTTTGGCGATGATACATGTCTAATTCTATCTTACAGTTTTTCTACCCCTTTTTCTTCTTTTTCCGTTTAGGCATGTAGTTGGTCGCCTCTCTTGCTCTTTCAAGGATTTCTTAATTGACTACTTCAAGTCTCTCTTAGCACGTCATGTCTCCCTTCGCTTAAGGTTTTAGGTGTAGCTATGGAGATAGAGATCACAGATAAATTGCAACAGTTCGTGTTGTCTGAAAAAGAAGTGGAAGGCATCACTTTGTCCGAGGACGGTATAAGGTTGAGTCTCCAAGAGTGTCAAATAAGCCTAATTAGAAAAATATTCGGAGAAAAGTGGGAAAACTACATTGGACTCACTACGACACTGAGGAACATATGGGTCACTTGGCAGGCTTTTAAGGTGAAAAACTTGAGGCAGAATGCTTCTCAATTCCTGTATTAGAACGATGAGGGCAGACAAAAAATTCAAATCAAAACAACGTGGACATTTGACGGACAATACCTCCTTCACAAACCATGGATAGCTAGATGATATTGATTTTGCTGAAGAAGATGAAAAGATAAAGGTCTGGGTGCAAATCTTGTATCTATCCCTTCACTAGATAATAGCAGAAATCGGTCTGAAGATTGAAAAACTATTTGGCAAATTACAAGATGTGGTTGCACCAGGGAATGGAAGCTCCAATGGGAAGACTGTGAAGATTCTGGTACATCTAAAGCTAAATGAACCCATCCAGAAAGGAACCCAAATTAAGCTTGGCACAAAAAATAAATGGGTTGAATTCAAGTACGAAAACATCCAAAACTTGCTATTTTCCAAAAGAAAAAAAAAAAAAGATGCAGTAGAAATGTGCTTAACTTTGGTCAATATAGGGATTGGTTAGAACCAGTAGTGGATTATCTAGTGATGACAGAAATGATAGTTCTTCCCCTAGTGATAGTAGAAATGTGCTTAACTTTGGTCAATATAGGGATTGGTTAGAACCAGTAGTGGATTATCTAGTGATGACAGAAATGATAGTTCTTCCCCTAGTGATAGCCAACCTAGTGTTAATGATTTCAAAAAATGTTTACCCAATACCATTATGGAAAAAAACTTCAGAAAAGATATTCTAAGTAGCACTAGTTAAGAAGCTCTAGGAAGTGCAGTAGGAAGAAAAAATCTGTATGGGTGTCTAATGAAGAAATCCTAGAGTCCTAGAACCTCAAGTGCCAAGCACTACCGCCCCTAGTGTTCACCTATCATAAGAGCTTAACCTTATATCTCAGTCTCACCTAGTTGAAGTTTATATCCAATCCACCTCCATATGAGGTAGAATTGCTCAAAGAAAAAAGAAATTTGTTCCTACAGGCCCTAAAGACAAAGGTTTATATCCAATCCACCTCCATAGGAGGTTGAATTGCTCAAAGAAAAAAGAAATTTGTTCCTACAGGCCCTAAAGCCAAAGGTGTTCATCTGGAAGATCAAATTCTAACTGATAAGATACACCTGGCTACTCGTGATCCATCCTTTGCAAAATCTTCTAAAAAAGAACTTTAGAAACTATTGAGAATGAATTCCCTAACTCTGATCATAAAGGATCTAATTATAAACAAACAAATTTTTTTTGCCTTTTAATCGACCCTGAGGTGGAGGAAACCAGCCCCAACTAGTTCCACAGTATCCACAATGGGGAGTAGGTCCCTCTACAATTTTCCAATTCAAAGAATCCTTTAGGATTCACCTCCTAGATTTTTCTTTTCTCTCAGAAACCATTCAAAAAAAAAAAGAAAAAAAAAAAAACAACAAAACAAAACAAAACAAAACAAAACAAAACAAAATTTGTAGAGTTTGTTTGTGAAAATACTTCTCTACTATCTCCATACAGCAGCAGTGTCGCAAGACCAAAACTGAGAGATAGCTACCTTGCTTGCCTAGCAAAAACCTAAAATTGTGGACTAAAGGATAGATGGCTTTATGTCAACCCTGTTGGCTTTAAGGGTGGCCAACTTTTGTGTTGGTCTAGTAATATCCTCATTTTGGCTATCATCTTCCATGACTTCTACATTGAAGTCAAGTTCCTATTTAGGGAAGTGATGTCACTCAATGGGCTATCTGTCCTTGACACTCTGATTCGGAATGTCCAGTGGTTTATCTTGTTATGACACAAACGCATGTGGGGGGACCCTTTGTTCATTGGTGAAGATTTAATGAAGTTCTTACTTTTCAGGACAAGAATGGGGGGTCCAGTGCCACCGGCAGGCGCGTCCATCCTGTCGGCAGCCGGCACTCCCAACACGTTGGTGACCGACAGCCACAGAGTCGGCACCGATGCTGGAATTCTACCTTCTTCTGGCGGGCACTACTCTGGCCCAGATCCTCGTGCGGCAACCGGCTCCGCAGTCCCTCAGCCCAGAGTTTCACAAACTGGAATTCCTCTGGTAGGCACCCAGACGGGCATCACATCTTTTGGCCCCCGCTTTTTCGTAGACGTGATTACTGGCAAATTGCCGGCGTGACTTAACTCTAGAGATTTACCTTTGACACATACCGAGACAACTCTTGAGAGTCCATTTCTTGCACCAAGAAGGGACAACACATGGTAAGTCTTCCCAGACCCGACATTTCCTCTCTTGTTGAGACGAACGGAAAAACCTTGATTGTTAAGTTCTCACACATTGTCCCCAACCTCTGAGATTTGACTGTTGGACTTAAGAAACTAGATTAGAAGGGTAGCTCCACGCCCGTTTACTATAAATTAAACCATTATTTAGTCACTTTTGACAATAAAGATGACTATAACTCGGCGAGGCTTAAGACGACAATTAGAGTTTGTGGGTGCACTGCTCGGGTTTTTAAATACACCTCCAATTTTTCTCCCTCGATTGAGGCTTCCCTTGTCCCCAGTCTGGATTCGTCTTCCGGGTCTCCTTCCTCACCTCTACGACCCTTCCGTTCTGCTCTTGATTGCCAGATGCATTGGCAACCCAATAGAGGTTCATGCAGCCACGACCACTCGATCGAGGCTATCTGCGGCACGAGTATGTGTTGAGATAGACCTCCATAGTGAGCGCGTCACTAGATCCTTCTCAACCAGACGGGGAAGATCACCACGCAGAAGGTGGTCTACGAGACGATTCCACCTTACTTCACCTTGTGTTATCACGTGGGTCACGTAGGGGCTGACTACTACACTAGTGGCAACATGCCCTGCCCATCACTTCCGCCACGCCTTCATCCAGCCAGATCAGGCCCCCGTACAGCCACAAGGGATCCCAAGGGAAAGGGAAAGGCCCCTTCCCGCACGTCTTAGTCCCCTAAGAGGACTCGGGACAAGGGCAAGGCTTTTGTGGCGAACACCGCCCAGACCGAGAAGTCTACCCAGTCAAATAGGTCTAAGTCCACAGGCACTTTCCCTCTACAGACACTCTAGCAGGCTTCTATGGCCAACCATTCTTACTTCGTTGTCCTCTCTTCTGAGATAGAGGTCGAACCATCCTCCTCCACTCGTTTTTATGAAGATTTGACGAGCACCCCTAGACAACGATGACCTCCTGGACGATGAGATGGACCAGCCTGACTCCTTAGTCCCCCCCCCCCCTCATAGCATCAGTTCTTGAGACGTGGCTTCCTTCGATGAGCACGTCACCTCTGAGGTGAGACCCTAGGGCTTGCGGTCCACTCCTATCGATGATTCCCAGACTGAGCCTAAGGCGTCCCTTGACATTGCCTTTGAGAGTGAGCACCTGGTGGTGCGTACTGTTAGTGACGCTTCCCCACACAATATCGCGGACATTCGTGTCTCGCTACTCGGATCCCCTCCTTCTTCCTCTCCTGAGATGACCGACGCTCCTAATCGAGCACATGCTATTTTTTATTCTCAGGAGCAGGGAGAGCAGCCTCAGGGACCTCTCCCTGAGAGCCCCGACTGCAGCCGGCCTCGCACCAGATCTAGGACTGCGCAGCGCTCGGCTAGTCGAACTTTACCTTAAACCGATAGATCGATTCAGCCTACCCACAGACGGACCAAGTTGAGTGGCACCACTAATGTTTGATATGTCGGTTACATCAGTGACCTGAAATGCCCGTGGCCTGGCTAATAGGGCCACTCTAGCTCACGTTCGCTCCCTTGTTCATGACCATAGACTTGACTTTGCTGCTTTCTTAGAGCCATCTTGACTTCTACTCACGCTGCCTTGGTTCCACTCTGGCGTGGGAAACATTTCTAATAAGATCTGGGTTTTTCACTCGCATGATTTTATTTGTGGAGTCATCCATGATACTGAACATGTTCTGCACGTTGAGTTCTCTGCTGCTCATGTCTCGGAACCAATCTTCCACACCCTGGTCTATGCCAATTGTGCGAGGGTTGGTCGTTACGGTCTATGGGACACTATGCGTGAGATTGCTGAAAGCATGGAGGGGTCACCGTGGATGGTTAGTGGTGATTTCAACATCTTTGTTCACACCGATGAGTGCGTTGGCGACTGGTAGATCCAGTCCGCTGAGATCTTAGACTTTTCTCAGGTAGTGGCGGATTTTGAGTTAATTCACACTGGATACGTAGGTGCACCCTTCACTGGGAACAGGCCTAAGTCAAGGATAGGCTCAACCGTGCTTTAGTCTCTGAGGCATGGACGAGAGTGTTTGCAGTCACGACCGTCACACACCTCCCTCAAATTGAATCTAATCATGCTCCCCTTCTTATCCGGTGTCGGTTTTCGAGCACCCTCCGTTTCTCCTCTTTTCAGTTCCAGAATATGTGGATCCGCCACCACACATTCCATGACACGGTTATAGCTTTCTGGCAGCAACCGATGGGGCACTTCGGGATGCTCAATCTAGAGGCGATGCTCGAGAGACTGTGGATCAGTCTGAAACAGTGGAATTGTACAGTTTTTAGGGACATTTCTCAGCGCCTCGCTGCAGCATAAAGTGCGCATGCAGATGCTGAGCCAATTATGGTAAGCAAGCTTATGACCTAGACTCTTCTCTAGAGAGTAGGACCGTGATGCGTTGCTGTCACGCTGAGTACCAGCTCCGTCTTCTTATAGAGAAGGATTTCTAGAAGCGGAAGGCTGTCGTGCGCTAGGTTGCTGAGAGGGAACGTAATACCAAGTACTTTCAGGGGTTTGTGAGGCAGAAGCGGGTTAAGTCGTATATCCATCATATCGAGGATAACAGGTCTTCCCTGTCTCAGGAGTCCCAGATACGAGAGTCAAATGTGACATACTTCTAGTCCCCCACCTTAGATCGGAACTTGCTTATGTCCCCCAACGCTTCTTTTCTCTCGATCATCCTGTAGTCCATCGACCTCTGCGGCCTCCCTAGTAGGGTGGAGGTCGGAGATGCTATTTTTGAGATTGATCCAAATAGTGTTTTTGGCCTGGATCGCTACTCGTCTCTCTTCTTTCAAGCCTGCTAGAAGATTGTTGAGGCTGACGTTGAGGAAGCTGTGGTGGATTCATTCTCTGGTCACCAGATGCTGGAGTTTTTCACAACAATTTCTATTGTTTTGATACCCAAGAGACCTAGCCCGAGCTCCTGGTCCGATTATAGACATATCAGCCTTTGTTATGTGACCAACAAGCTCATCTCCACGATTCTTAATGGTCGCCTAGCCCCTCACCTCCCTTACCTCGTCTCTCTGAACCAGAGTTTTTTCTTCAAGGATCGAGTCATCAGTGATAACATTCTTTTGGACCAGGAGATGATCCACGACATCTCATATGCGAACCAGTTACGAGCCCCAAAACTTGTTCTGAAGCTAGATATGGCTAAGGCATATGATAGGGTCGAGTGGCCATTCCTCAGGGAGGTTCTATTTCAGATGAGCTTCCCTGAGCGTTGGATTAGTTTTGTAGAGACGTACATGGAGCACTGCACGTTCTCAGTTCTAGTTAACGGTAGCCCCACTGACTTATTCTCTTCCACCCCTGGCCTTCGGTAGTGGGATCCTTTATCCCCCTCTCTTTTTATCCTTGCGGTGGAATACCTATCTCGTTGCCTTGACGGCTTCATTCGTGATTTCTCGAGGATAACCTATAGCACGCGTGGCTATGGTCATCCTCATCTCGCACCTTTGTTATGCAGATGACATTATTATCTTCACTCGTGCGGATAATAATAGACTGGCTCTTGGGATCTACGAGGATCTCGTTATGTACAAGTTACGAATTCAATAGCGAACGTAAACCTATGCGCAGCGGATCTAAAGGTTTGACGTAGAAAACTTACGGCTTGAGATTTTTTGAATATGTCTAATTCAGGGAGACCGGGAACAGCACACGAACAGATGGCGGCATTAACCAGGTCAGGATCGGGTTAGGTGCACGTGTCTTGTGGGTCGCCGGGGCTGGCCGTCGATCGTGTCGTCTCACGGCGGCGGTCTGGTTAGGGTCGGCGGCAATCCGGCTGGTCCGGGTCCACGATCCTCGGCCTTCGGGTCGTGATTCGTCGAATTCTATAGATGATCACGGGGTCTCGATTACCTTCAGGATCTTCTACTGTATCACTCTTACACCTCTTCAACTCGTACCGGTGTAGCAACTAGAAGAAGATAAAGATCGAATGAGATCTAGAGAGAGATAGAGGGGGGCGGCCGATTTCACGTGTAATTGTGATATCTCTATTCTTCTCATGAGCTTAATGATGTATATATAGAGCTACAGTAGGGATCCTTAGGAAAATATGAATAGGGCTTCTTAAGTAATGGACTAACTGCGGGCCAAGCCCACTCTTCCAGTTACTTAAATAATATTAAGGTCCACTAACGTAATATTATTGCACTCTCTTTTCCTAGCCCAAATTACATTTGAGACTCCAATTATAATTACCCAATTTACCTCCCAATGTTTAAGATAGAATGTCCATTAATTAATTCGATTATTGACAATCAAGAATTAATTAATATATTATTGATTTCACCAAAGCTAGCGCTCGTCCATCACATTATTATTATGCCGGAACTTAATCCACCTGCAGGGTTTAGCATAACAATCCTTCATGAACTCACTTCAGGGACATCATCAAACTAAACGTACATGGTGACTGTAAATATCCTAACAGCACATCATACATACAGAATTGTTACCCAAGACAGTAGGAATAGTAGTCCAGTGAACTGAACCTCACTCAAGTGAATCAAAGTAACATATACTGCATATATATGTTTGTTTAATATCTTACGGGTTAAGAGAATGTTGCAATTAACCGAGGCCTAGTTCGTGTACGACGATCAGTATAAAATGAACTTCTCCTCTCTAAGATCCTGTTTAATACATAAATGTACTAGTGCAACTAATCAGTCAACAACAATTGTACCGTTGACACTACAGCCGTTCGTATGGGGTGTTCATTTCCATCTAGGTTGTGAACCACAGTTCTTGTTTAGCAAGTAACCGATAGAATGATCTTTTGTTCACCCGATGATGACCCATTCTATCTAAGTGCAAAACAACATAACATAAAACTTGTTTAATCTAACATGATTCTCATTCATAAAGGGCAAAAATATAATATCATCCAAAGCCAAGCTTTCAGTATATAACACTAACACTAGCCGAGCTCATGCACCTCCTGAGGCACTATAGCTCAGTTTCTGGTTAGTTTGTCAGTGTGCAAAAGAGCACCTTCTCTTTTAACCATCACATTGCGGACTAATAGATCCATTGGGTTCACGAGCACACTGGGTTTGCGCGTGGTGACCACCACATCACCTATCTTAGAGCCCCCTTGTACAACGGCCATCTCTCGCATGAGCTCTTTACAGATGTCAGGCAGAGGATGATTGACCTGATATCCGACTGATCTCATAGACACCTCTCTTTTGGGGGTTGGCTTTCTCCGAACAAGAGCACTTCCAGCGCCCTTTCGCTTCACCTCCTAAAGTCCTCGACCCTCACCAGTCTACGATTCACGAGTTTAGATCAGATCTTAGCTCATTATTTTTGGAGGCATGGAGAGGGCTCCCGGAGAGGGAGACAGGTCCACTGGGTGAAGTGGGACTCCATTTGCGGCCCCTTCTTTAAAAGGGGCGTCGGGATCCGGTGCTTTTCAGATGTCGTCACTGCATTCTCTTATAAGATGTGGTGGCACTTTAGGGAGGGTAAGTCACTTTGGTCCCAGTATCTTTGTCGGAAGTACTGTCCTGGAGGTGCTGCGAACCCATGTAGGGTGATAGACACCGCCCGCGATAGCAGACAGTGGAGGCGGCTCACCATGATTTCTAGACGTGCTCAAAAGCACATATTCTGGACTCTAGTTGAGGGGGACGTTAGCTTTTGGGATGGGTGGTGGTTTGGTGAGGGTTCCCTTTCGACCACTAAATAGGTCACACATCTTCCCTTTTTGCAGGTGAAGGACCTATGGACGGAGGGGCATGGGATAGGTTAGAGAGGATTTTAGGTACAAGAGCTGGTTTTAGTGACCAGGTGATAGATCAGATCCAGCAGATACCCATCTTAGAGGACGGCTTGGATGGCATGAGGTGGAGACTTACATTTTCGGGTGAATTCTCTACGACCTCGGCTTGGGGGGAAGTACAGCTGGGTGACCGGCCTAACCTTCTTTTTGTGGCCATCTAGACCGACGTACTTACCCCGACCATCTCTGTTTTTCTATAGCGCCTTTTTCTTTGCCGTCTACCGATTGATACTGTGTTGCAAACGAGGGGGTTCTCCTTCCCCTCTCGTTGCTATTGTTATGCTGAGACCGGTGACTTTCGGACTGAGACCTTTACCCATTTGTTTTTTGAGAGCGAGAGTGTGGGAGCATTATTGCAGTTTCACCCATATACCCCTACCCACCAAAGATAAATTCTTTGAGCTTCTAAGTTTTTTCACACAGAGCACACTCGATAGGCATGTGGGCTTCCTTATTCCTTGTCTGATACTTTGGTCCATCTGGACAGAAAGGAATAATACGAATCATAGGGATATTTCATTTTTGTGTTTCCATATTATTTTGTAGGTTGACAGACAGATCTATCTCTCCTCACTGCTCTGGGCAGACTCACGCCGAGAGACTGAACAAAGTGCACGCCACCTCATCGCTTTGCACCATCTCCACTGCCGCATGTTCAGCATCCACGCCCCAGAGCTGTTGTTTAGCTTAGACCCGACAAATGTTTCAAATTATAGGTCTATTAGTTTATGCTATGTCATTTATTGAATAATTGCTAAAATTGGCAATACCATCAGAATGAAGTTCGTCTTACCTCATTGCATCTCCCCAACCCAATATGCTTTTATTCAAGGTAGGCAGATAATTGGCAATACCATCATAGCCAATGCGAGTGTTCATTTTAGATTATTAAAAGAAAAGGGAAACAAAAATTCATGGCCACTAAACTCGATATGGCCAAAGCTTTTGATAGAGTAGAGTGGGGAGTTTTTTGTTATATTTCTTCATAAAATGGGGTATGCTAATCTTTTCATCACCTAGATTTGTAACTGCATCTCAACCACCTCATTCTCTTTCAATATTAATAGGTAACATTTAAGCTACCTAACTCCTTCTAGCGGTCTGAGGCAGGGATACCCCTTGTTCCCTGACCTCTTCACCATCCTTTCAGAAGCCTTTTGAAGCAAACAAACTCCATGGGTCTTCATAGTGGTCTTAGAGTGAGCATAAAACTCTCCAATCGTTGCACATTTATTTTTTGTTGACGACTTTATGCTCTTTTGTAAAGATGAAACCCATCATGATATCTTTATTTTAATCTTGCTTGCATATTATGGTGCTTCTTCAGGCCAACTTGTTAACCTTGATATGTCCACTATTTTCTTCTCTCATAACACTCATCCTACAACTTAATCTGAAATCTGCAAACTGTTTAATTGTATCTAAAATGTGAAATCTTTTAAATATTTAGGGCTCTCCCTAGGTATACGAAGATCCATAAAAGAAAACTTTTAATTTATAGCTGGGAGTGTTAGTTGGAAGAGTCCTTTTCTAAGTGAGATTGGTAAAAAAAATTTAATCAAAACTGTAATATGAGCACTCCCATCTTATGTCATATCTTGCTTTAGAGTCTCTGTCTCACTGTGCCATGAAATTCGTAGGGATACAACTTCGTTCTGGTGGGGGATAAATGACAGAGTTTTTAGAAAAATTCATTAGTCTTCATGGGATATTTTAGCACAACAAAAAGGTCAGGGTGTGCCAGGTTTTAGAAACTTAAGGGCTTTAATTGATGACATGTAAGAAAACAAATTTGCAGAGTTCTAACCTAGACTAACCTGTTGATGAATAGCATCATTAGAGGTAAGTACTTCTTTTGAAAAAGGCTCATGGAAATTAAGCCAAAGCAAGGTGACTCTTTGCTTCGGAAGAGCTAGTTTGGTAGCAGAAAGTTAATCAGACTGGGCTCTAGACATCAGGTTGGGGATAGGTTCTATCTGTATTTGGGACTTAGATCCCAAACAGTTCTACCTTCAAACAATCCTGGCATTTTTAGTAAGACAGATCTAAAGTGAGCAGAGTTATTGATCTTATAAAAGCATGGGTAGAGATTGGGATGTGGAATTAGTGCTTCAAACATTTAATCCTTTTGTTGCAGTTTCTATTCTATAAATCCCTCTAAGTCATCAAGGCAAAAAAGATATACTACATTGGCACTTCAATAGCAAAGGCATCTTCACAGCGAAATCAATCTATGAGACTATTGTTGCTCATATATAGAAGTCTACGTGTTGCTCTGAATCCAGTGGGATGTTTTTTCTTCTGAAAAAATGTGGGATATAACATGGAAGTTGCCTATCCAGAACAAGGTCAAAAACTTTATATAGAGGTGTTTGCAAGGTTTTATCAGGTCTATGAAGAGACTTCAGATAAAGGGATTCTATTGTATACCTTCTGTGATTCTATGGTGACTCTGAAGAATATCGTGAACATCTGCTTTTCAACTATCTAAGAGTTAGGTATTGCTTGAAACGTAGCGGGCTGCATTGGAATAAAATTAAAGAAATGCCAAGCTTAACCTTAAGAGAGTGGTGGGCAGATATCTACAGTGACTCAAAACTTCCTTGCATGAGAGAGATGATTAGTCTGACAGCATACCCCATGTGGTGGCTCTGGAAGACTAAGAATGGATGGTTATTCGACAAAGAGAGATGTTCTGAGCTTGAAGTGATTCAGAGAGCTAAAGAGAACTGGGATGAGTTCTATGATGTTTGCCTTTATGAGAATTTATCTCATGGAGTGAAGTTTATAAGCAACCATACAACTTTCGATAATTTTTCGCCAAGAGTAGGTCATATTTCTCTTTCTGCTAGTGTTCTACCTACTACAGATGATGTATTATACTTGTTGGCTCTGCCGACAGAGTGGGTGTTTGAATCCATTGTTGGGAGGACTCATTTTCTTTTGTTGGGGATTAGGTTAACTTGCTACCAGATGGGTTATTGAGCTTGCAGTCCAATCTAGGTGGAAGCACCTAGTCAGCAAAGTAAGTAAGAAGGGTGTGGTTAACCTCCTGAACAAAAAGATGATGTTCGGTTGGCACATCAACACGGTAGCTGAGGATATATAGTATTTCCTACATTCCTTCTTTTATTGCTACTTTATAGATTTTTGTTTCTAGTTCGGTTGTTTGTTCTTCTTTAGCTGTTGTCCTCTTCGGTTTGATTAGTCATTTGGGATGTGTGTTTCAAGCTCTAGACTAGTGCTTCGAGTCGTGCACTTTGTAATCAGTTGATTATGCCATGGCATATTGTTTGAGTTTATAACATGTTATGGTTTAAATAAAAAGAGTAAATTACAATTTTAGCCCTGTATATTTTACTACCTTAACTTTTTCGTTCTCTTCGAATTGCGTTTTTTTATTTTCTTCCTGTATGTTTGCAAAAAGGTTACAAAAAGATCTTTTTCATACATAAGGGACGAAATTGAAACCTTTTTTTGCAAAATATAATCGGACATTTTGGTTGCGAAAAAGACATGTAATCCTTTTATAAACATACAGGACGAAAGTAAAAAACGCAATTCCAAGAGAACGAAAAAGTTACAAGACTAAAATTGCATTTTACTCACAAAAAAGATTAACATATTTTTTCAATTTTTTTTTCGAGGGGAAAAACATTGTCGGCTTAGCTTGCTCATCTCCTTTCCCTTAAAAATGTTTGGTTTCGTTTTTTGGTCACTCCAATCATTGTTATTTTCTGCTAACCGTTAAGGTCGATGTGAATTGATGATCGTCGGCCGATCCTTATGAAGATTATGCGTCACCTTTTGGTCTCCAATAATAATTACAATAATAATAATAATTATTATTATTATCAAGGTGGGCCGCATCCAAAGCATAATAGCGATCAACTTTCTCCCCTACAAAATCTCCCTCATCATTGGCTCATCCCTTTCTGAATTATGTCAGAGAAACACCAACATAGGCTCAAGATCATTATATTAGTACATTCTATTACTTGATTGCACGAGCGATAATACAGCAATTATTTCCATTTGTATTTATTAGATGGCAATTACTGGAAATTAATATAAACTAATATTCGACTTTTTGCATTTACACAGATATAATAAAGTACTATAAGTTATATATATATATGTATATATAGTTTTAAAATTATAAATTAAATAATAGTATTAAACTAGTAATCATCCTCTGCAAATACACAGATGTTTATAAAATAGCATAAGTAATATGTGCAAATTTAATTTTGAAATTCTAGATAATTAACGTATCCTCTTTTCAAGATTTGATCATTAGTAAAAAATAAAATCTATATATATAATAAGATTTACCATTTTTAAGAAATGGCAGGTCAACTCTTTGGTCAAATTCAGACATCATTAATTAGTTTCCTTTAATGGTAATTATTTTTTTAATTTTTTAATAATGACGGAAAACTCACGGGAAAAGCGCCCTTTTTTCAGGAAAAAAAATTAATAGCCTTTCTTCATTGAACAGAATAGAAGACCCATTTCGTTGCTAATATGAAAAAGCGGCCCGTTGTTTTTGGAAAAAAAAAATGAGTTTGTTTTAATTACTTAATACTTCACGGAAAAAGTGGCCGGATTTATTTTTTTTTTTTTGGAAAATTGAAATTTTTGGATAGGATTTAAAGAAACAAATAATCCCTTATATAAAAGGATTTACTATTCAAAATACATATTATCCAGACTTAATTGTCACATACAAAATGCATTAATTGTCAATGATGAGTAAACAGCCCGCAGATTAAGGTAACGAAATAATTAGTTCGAATTTTGCGCAATTTAAAAATTATCATTTATCAACTAAAACTGCACAAAAATGAAATTTATTATACAAAGGTTCCCGAAATAAGAACACACAAAATAAAAATGACAAGTGCAATTTGCATGAATATTATTGTAAAAGATATTTGTCATATTGAATATTTTTTTCAATCATATCTATAATTGCACTAATATTACAGCTAAAGATACATATTTAATATTTTTTTCAATCATATCAACAAAGGGTCTTTATATTTGCACTTTTTTAAAATCTATTATATTTTAGTTATTAATTAAAATTTCAATGATTAACTATTTGTCTTTATATTTCAATGACAAGTGCGGATTGCATTTACATATGACATTGATAGCTATTCTGTTAACAATGTTTTTTAGAAGATTTATTAGATACATACGAATATAGTTACAGACGAATCATTTTGATTTTATCATGATTCATTTTTTATGGTAACGGTTTTGTGGAGTATTTTATCTTCATAGTAACTTATTTAAAAATGAGTGATTTGGAGTGGAATTCAAATCATTTTGAACTTAACAATATTTATTTAGTGATTATTTTTTCAATATCTTCTTATGAATCTATATCTATACTTATATAATAAGTCATCATATTTGCTAAATTTAGTAGGAAGAAAAGTCAAAGGACAATTAATGCATTCTATTTCCATCATTTTTCCAATTGTATTATTATTTTATAGCTAAAAAATCGGTCTGCATTAATTCCATCCTTAATTTATGTGTTTTGCAATTAAATCGGACAGATAGACTCCAAGTAAAAACATATCTCATTTCAAATTTAAATTTAAATCTTAAAATTTCTTATTATTTTGTTACATTAAAATCTTAAATGAATCGTTTGTCATAAAATCAGACAAAATAATAATTGCTAGAATTCAAGTAAAAAAATGTCTCATTTAGAATTTAAATTTTAAAATTCTTTATCATTTTGTTACATTTCTAAATGATTTTTTTCCCATAACATCAGACGAAATTAATAATTGCATAGAGTTCAAGTATGATTTCGAATTTATATCGAGGAGGTTTAATAATAGCATAGAATTTCACAGATGTTTATTTATTATAAAAAAATTAAATTCTAAAAAAACATTTGTGTATTTTTTGTAAAATGTTTGTACAAATGTTTTACTTTAAATTTATTTACAGAATTTAAATTAATTACATTAATAAATAATATTAACATGCATTAAATATTTTAATTACAAAAAACAAAAAGAAGAAGAAGACTATATCTATAACTTGTATAAATAATAATAATGAAATTATATTACAATAAATTTTATAATAAAATATTATGAGTATTATAAGAGGAACAAGATTACGTAAAATTGTTATTTTTCTTATATCAAGGAATAAATATATATAATGAAATCAAATTTATAGTATTATAAACATGTGAGCGAGATAATATATTAATTAATTTACGGGCTAACGCTACCGGTCTCAGGTTTAATGTCTCGACAAAAAAGATGACGTTGATGAAAGAGGTAAAAAAAATAGATGATCAAACTCTATTATTTTTTAGGCCTGAACTGACAAGCCCTATTGTTCACTCATTTAATATCGTGAATCGGACGAGCTACTAACTGACAAACTCTGTTGAAATGACTAATTTAATACTTATGTCCCGTGCATCGCACGGACTACGTACTAGTAATATAAATATAAATTATTTAAGTATATATGAATTCACTACACTTGATAGCAGATTTTGAATTTTTAAGAGTATTATTTGTTTGTGTAAGATTTTTGAAAAACATAAAGGAATTGTTTTTGCATGATTTCAGCTTTAGGAATAAAGAAAATGACATTATGCATATTTCTAAATTTACACATTTTTATTCCTTATTTAAGATATTGGAACAAAAAAAAATAATTTAAATATATATGGTGCCATGATTTTTGCACCCACACTTATATAAAATTAAATGTATGACAATAGCATGATATTATATGATGTATATCACAAATTAAGGTAATTTTTTTTTATAGATTTTTTGTTATGTTGTTTTTGTTTAATTCTATCACATGTAATAATAATAACTTTTTAAAAGTGTGGGAGTATGACATGTTTATGCACGATATTAAAAAACAGTTTTTCCATTCAGTTTCATTTGTGAAGCTAATATTTCATTTGTTAATTTATTTTTTATTATTTTGTAGGTACCATAGCAAAAGTAGATTGGATATTGATATTTTTTTCAATTTAAATTTGCAATTTTGTAATTTTTTTTTTTTAATTATTGACAACTAAAATAATTATATATCAATGTTTACACGTTTTACGTCAAATAAATAAAATAAAGTGCATGATATGATTGTAATGTACTGCAAAATAAGAAGATAAACATTTAATGTAATAAGATGATTTAGCTAAAAAAATACATGCAATTAATGACTAGGTGAGGTAACAAAGAAAATAAAAAAAAAAAAATTATTATAATATTTGTAACAGTTTTAGGCGGGGATTGAAAGGAATAAAATTGAATGCTGAAATTTTAGGCGGGATAATATAATTAAATGCACTGATAATATAATTAAATGTTGTTGCTCCAAACTATATATATATATATATAGGGGCTGGTTCAAATAAAAACTATGTCTGGTGTGAGAACCGTGAGAACCATATTTGATGCTATTTTTAATTGTGTATGATGCTATTTTTAATATTACATGGTGCTATCATTTTCATAAATGCTAATAAAAATTTTGTTGCTATTTTTAATCAAATACATCCTAGTTAAAAATAGCATTAAAACACAATTAATCATAGCAGTACATACAATTAAAAATAGCGGTTCTCACGGTTCTCACACTAGGACTTGGTTCTCATTTGAACCACATCCTATATATATATATATATGTGTGTGTGTGTGTGTGTGTGTGTGTGTGTGTGTGTGTGTGTGTGTGTGTGTGTAGATTTTAAATATAAATTATTATAAGTTTTATTCATGCATATAGTGTCAAAATTATAAGTCAGATAATTGTATTTTGTTTTAAAATCTGATCATTAGAAAATAAATAGTGTGTACCTATTTTAATTGCATATGAATTACTACATTAATTGCATAAAATGTAATAAATAATGTAATATTTGTAATTTTGAGAGATCATGATGACAAAATTGGAGAAAAGAACACGATAGTGAAATCAGTCATCTGATCTGATGCCGAGATAGAGGCCCTAGCCTTATATATATGTACCAAAGATTAGAGTTTACAAGTATAACTTACCAACTAAGTAACTAAGGCTAAAAGAGTAAATACATAAATATATAAGATATATGTACTCTAACAGCCCCTCTCAAGTTGGAGCATGCGGATTCCGAACACCCAACTTGCCAAGGAAGAAAACGAATTCACGCTTCCCAAGGACCTTGGTAAAGATATCTGCTAGTTGAGCGCTAGTAGGAACATGGCAGGTTGAGATGAGACCCTGGTGAAGTGCATATCGAACAAAGTGACAGTCGACCTCAATATGCTTGGTACACCCATGAAAGACACAGGCAGCAATATACAGGGCAGACTAACTATCACATAAAAGTTGCATATGCTCTTAGTGAGAAACCCCAAGCTAGACAAAAAACCTCGCAACCACTTCAGCTCAGAACGAGTGGTTGCCATAGCACGATATTCGACTTCAGCAGAGGAGCGTGCAACCGTATGTTGTTTCTTAGTACGCCAAGAAACAAGAGACTGACCCAACTGAAGAAACCACCCTGTAAGAGAGCGACGAGTAAGAGGATAGGTCGCCCAATCTGAATCACACCAACCATAGAACTCAAGATCACAATCGGAGCGTAGAACGATACCCTCACCAGGAGAACCCTTCAGATAGCCGAACCACACGAAGGGCATCATCTAAATGAATCTGGCGTGGCTAATGCATAAATAGCATATGAACATAGTATGACAACTCCGGCCTAGTAACTGCCAAATGAATCAGATGATCTTCTAAACGACGATACTTCTAAAGATCCTCCAACAACTCATCATCAGCAAGAGACAACCGATGATTCAGCTCCAAATAAATAGCAGCGGACTTACCTTTTAACAAGCCAGCTTCTAAAACAATATCAAGGGCATATTTTCGCTCACAAAGAAAAATACCAAAAGAATTTTGGCCAACTTAAATGCCCAAAAATACTTCAGAAAACCCAAATCCTTCATGTGAAAACATGGACTCAAAATAACTCTTAAAAGCGGCAATAGACGTGGAATCACTCCCAGAGATAATGAAATCATTCACATACACCAAAACATTAAAATAAACAGAGCCGCGATGAAGAGTAAACAAAGAATAATCATGATAGGATTGAGAAAAACCATACTGTGTCATGGCAGTAGCAAGCTTGACGAACCAACACCGAGGAGCTTCCTTCAACCTACATAGAGAACGACGCAGAAGACACCTAATCAGCCGCACCAGTCCGGAAGCCAAGGGAAGCTTTATGTACACCTTCTCATCTAAGTCACCGTGAAGAAAAGCATTGTGGACATCCATCTGATGCACCTCCCAATGCTTGGCAACTGCGACAGCAAAAATAACCAAATTGAAACCATCTTAGCCACACAGGAAAAAGTCTAATGATAATCAATGTCAGACACCTGATTGTTACCCAGAATAACAATACGCAATTTATAGTGCTAAACTAAACCATCAGACTTGTGCTTGATTTTATACACCCACTTATAACCTATCGCACGTTTCCGAGTGGATGAGAAAAAGCTACCCATGTGCCATTATTCTCCATGCCTGAATCACTTCCTGCATGTGTAATGCCCCATTTATTTGTGGTTTATTTGAAGTATTATTATTATTATTATTATTATTATTATTATTATTATTATTATTATTATTATTATTATTATTATTACTACTATTGTTGTTGTTGTTGTGATATATTAATTATTGCTTGCCAATTTGAATGTCTATATATTATATGTCTAATTGCCAATTAATTGCTAATTGTATATTTTGATTAATAATATTAGTATTTTAAAATCAATGTGCGTATTTAATGTATATTGTCCGGAGTTTTGTTTATTTATCGTGCGATCGATTGGAACTGTCGAAATTAGTAGTCGGAGAACCCGATCCCGAGAGCTGGATTTATTTTCGTGTGATTGAATCGGGCCTGAGCCGAATATATTTCGTGCGATTTTATCGGGCCCGAGAATATGCGTTTGAACCGAAACCGAGCCCGTGAGCCGATTTATTGTCGCAAACCAGCCCAACCGACCGGCCCGCGAGCCAAAAACCGGCCCAATGGCCCAAACCCGGTTCTCTCATTGTGAGCGTGATATTTATTTCTTGTAAACCAGGAAAGTCTTTAACCTAGTCTATGTATCTCTTCCTCTCTCTCTCGATCGAAAACGCGCAGCAATCTCTCCAATCTCCCTCCCTCGCTTGCGTTTCGGCAGAAGGAGAAAAATCTCATCGACCCTCGCCCTCGTCTTCCCCTTCTTCTGCGCGCACAGGCCGTCCATGAGCTATTCCCGGCGAGTCCCTGCCATCGGCGATCAGAACCACCGCGAGCTGCCATAACCTCCCTTCCCTCCGCGAGTTTCCCCCGTCTGCAACTCCGAGCCCTCCGCCGTCCCAGCGTCCTTTCCGGCGACCCTCCACCGCGAGCGACCACGGTGTGCTGCTGCTCACGCGAACGAGAAAAATGACCCACGGACGATCCCCGCCATCTCCTCCGCGAACCAGCGAGTTCCTCTGCTCGCGAACAACAACCCCTCGACGACCCCCACCCACGAAGCTGCTCCACCGCTCCTGCAAGCCCCGTCGAGGTCATTTCCGGCGAATCCCATTCACGAACAGCAGCCTCGGCGAACTTCTCTTCGCTGCACCTCCGCGAGCCGTCATCCTCAGGCTCGCAGCCCCTCGCGAAGGCCCCGTTCAGCCGCTGCTCCTTCCCCGGCGAGACGCGCGTAGCCGTCGAGCCCGTCGACCCGTAAATCCGTTCGAACCATTCTCACGCTTTCCGAGAACGGTATCGAGCCTTGGCCCTTCGTTGATTTAAATTTCGTGTTCCTTTAATGCGATAATCGTGCTCTGCGGATTTATGTGCTCAATGATGTTAATTGTTTATGAATTTGTTGTGATGTTATATAAACACTATTGTCGTGAAGTGCTCGTTGAACAATGTAATATATGTGTGAATCGCTTGATGTGAATATGTGCGATTATGTGTTATTATGATTTTATGTGTTATCGTATGTTCGGGATCTCTTCGATTTTCTCAAAAATCGAACGAGACCTCGAAAGTCGTGTAAGTTGGTGGATAATGGAACAATGTCGAGTCCTTGGTCTTATGAAAAGGCCTCGGACAATAAATTGTGTGTTGTGATTTACTTGTCAAGTTGTCGAGCTTGTTAATCGCTGTTTTGATGTTCGAATTTTTAAAAATAGCTCGCTGCTCGAAACGATGTGAAATTTTGAGGGATGTGTTATCTGTTCATTTCCTGCCTTGTGTAAAATTTTCATAATTTTTGGAGACCCGTAGCTATTTTAAATAATTAAATTGTGTTCTGTCCAGAATATTGTTAAATGCATAATAAATTCATTCCTGAGTAAAATGAGCTGAAATTTGAATATGTCATGCCTCTGTGTCTTATATGTGTTGTGTTATATTTTCAGAATTTTTAAAAATCGGTTACTGCATGGAAAATTCTGAAATTTTACTGAGAGTCATATTTTAGGTGTTTGATCATGTTTGTAAAATATGGGAATTTTTATAGTCCGTTTGGTTTCAGTTTGGATTTAAATTCGATAAACTGTTGTTGCTCGTTTGAATTTTTAAAAATAGCAGCAGTTATCATTTAAGGCTGAAATTTTTATAAGTGGACTTTGGCATACTGTATGTTGCTGTGTAAAATTTTCAGGTTCATTTGCATTCATTAAGTCTGAGTATGAATTAAGGTGCCCTTTTTGCTGAATTACTGTTCGAATTTTATAAAATGGGGTATTTTGAGTTTAAAGCTGAAACTTTGTGATTTTACATGTTTGTGGGAGTTAAAATTTTGTATAAATTTTCAGAGCTTAATTCGTAGGGTAGCTTGACCTTCTAATTTTATGCGATTAAATGATTTCTATTTTCGAACATAATTGTTATATGAAAATTTGGGAATCGACTTGATTTAAGTTTGACTTGGTCAATCCTTAGATGGATTAGTGTGAACTCCCTTGCGTGTTTTGGTCGAGTTTAGTGCCGAGTCTTAGTGTTCCAACATCCACAGAACTTCACGAACTACTTAGTCGAAACGAGTTCGACTAGGTCTGTCTTGTGATTTCTGATTTAAGACGAGATAGATTCTGATTGTAGGATCTTGTCGTAATGTAGGTGTCTAGAGGTGTTGACCTCGCCTCGTTTCTGGATTTGTGATTCTGTGAGCTGTTGCTGCTATCAGGTGGGTACACTTTTGATGTATTCCATATTTATCGCACCATTTATTTCGTATAATGTCTCTTTTGAAAATGAATGTATGCGTGAGAACCCTAGTCTAAGTAATCCTATTGGTAGTGCCTTTGACGAATGCATAACAGTGAGAGGTCACCTGCCCGTTGTATCCGGGAGGCGACGCCCTGATCCGTGTGAGTTTCGGGGGGGAAAAACATCTCCACTGTCTCCTGGAAAACATCCATGATCCGTGAGTAGTTCGGGGTGGACTCCCATGATCCGTGAGTGGTTCGGGGTGGGGGAAATTTTCCAGTTACGGCCTTGCCGATGTTTTGTCGGAAGGTTGTTGTATGTACATAGGAGGTTTGCGATAGGGCCGGGTAGGGGGTTTAGACTGTTGGATTCTATGCATACTGAATATTGTGTTACTGCTTTTAAAATAATTATGCGGGATAACTGTGCGATAATGGTGAGCTAGTTGGTTGCTCACCCCCATTATTTTTCTTGTTGTCTTTTCTCTTCCTTGTTCTAGGTTGAGACGAGCTGGAGGCGGTGGCGTAGGACGAGCGAGATGGTGGTCATATGTGTTTGAAAACCTATGCTTCCGTAAACTTGATATTTATTTATTTGCTTTGGATCATTTACTGCTTTCACTTTTCGAACTATGTTTATGTTGGTTGAACTTTGACTAGTGCTAGACCTTTAGAAATGGTTTTGAAACTTTTATGCATTATTGGGATTAGTTTTATTGTCAGCTCGTGCATGTGTAGTTTCCTTGAGTTAATGGATGTGTGTTATTTGTTGTTGTTCTTAGTAAGTAGCGCCCGTTTCTCGTTAAAGGTTTTTAACTTTGATTTTAAAAAAAAAAAAAAACTCTGATTTTCATTAATTAATTCAGTAAACTCTTTAAAATAAAACGGGGCGTTACAGTTTGGTATCAGAGCCAGTCTTGCTTTTCTGTAGACTGGTTCTTATGTGATTAAGTGTTCAATGACCATTTGACCACTCGCTTCGTCTCGCCGCGCCAGCTCAAGGTATGAGTTTTATTGTTTTGATTATTATCGATATCGTGATTATGGTTTGTTCTTTTATTGGGGCTTAGGAATTTACCCTCCGTTTGTACGGACTTGAACTCTAGTGGTATAGAGTTAAGTTCCAACTTTAGAAGAGTTTGTTGCGAGTTTTTGGGTTGGTGTTATCGAGTTAAGTTTGGTCTATAGCAGTGCACTCGTTATGAGTTTCTGTTTAGTACCATCGAGTGAGAATCATTCGTAAGCTATCTCGGAAGAGAAGGCTTAAGTAAAGGGAACAGACAAACGAAGAAGTCCTGGATGTGTGGATTATTCGGAAGTCTGTGACTATTGTGGCTAAAACTATTAGTCGCGAGTAGAACCCGGTCGATGGGAATCGGGAGTGGAGTCTAAGTGTCGGTTTCATGTTGATGATCCGACCACCTGCGCTTGTAGATTCGTGGATATCAGTTAATGGCTGATTTTTCCCTTGTTATATTTTGTTCGTTATTATCCGTGTATTTCTCGTTAGTTTGTCTCGCGAAATTATTCGTGGGTATTAGTACTCTGTTGTTGAGTTATTGATACCCTTTTCTTTTGTTATTTATGGCTGAGTTGTTATCGAATAAATTCGAGCCTTGACTTGTCACCCGAACCTTCATTCCGTGATTGTCGTTCGTTGTAAGAGTTGGTTGAAAAACCTCTTTTTGAAAACCTTTCATTGATGACTGTTTAGTCGCTGTTTTGACCCCTTGAACTCGATCGGAGGGCTTTGAACTCTTCTGATGAGTTAAAGTTCTATCTCTTATATTTCATCTTGAGCAAGAACCAAGTGATTATCGATTGTATGCTGGTGGATGTGGCCAAAGTTCTTCGTGAGCGCGTCCAATTTTGCTGGTTTTTCGATCTTGTATGTGATCTGTTTTCATTGTTGTTTCTGAGCCCTGAAATCCCGTCGTCTCTTGTTGTAACCTTCTTGTAAATTATAGATCAGCCTGTTGCCTTTCATGAGGAACGGGAATCGCGTGTTTATCATTTTTTTTTATTTTATTTTTTTTTTATTCTATCGAGATTTGCGCCGGAAGCCCGATCATTGCATAGTCAGTTTTTCGTGTAAGATTCATTCAGGAGATGCGTTCAAGATATGAACTTCGTGCAATCAAATTTCTGGAAATTTGCAGCAAATATTAATGTGCGAGCTTGATCCGTTTTCAACCCTTTTAACCTACCGTTCACGCCTTTGCTACCCGAGTGCTATTCCTTTGTCCTTGATTACTACCTTTCGCTTAGTAGTCAAGTTTGAATTGTACTTCGTGACCCATTCTTATTATTTTGAATTTTTGTTCCGTGTCAAATTGCTTGAATTTCTTTTCCTTGTGGAGAATTTTGGAATGGAGTTGAGCATCGAACCTCAGTTTCTATTGATCTTTATCTGATATCGAACCGTGTGCAGTAACTTCGCTATGTCGATGCGAAGGTCAACTTGAGAATACCTTAGCTTCGAGATAGACGGCGATCAATTTTTCTTTCGTGATCTATTTTTTAACTTTGAATCGAAGTGGCGTACGTGAGAATCATCGCATACCTGATCGGGAGGAGCCTCGACACCTTTTTAGGGATGTTTTGTTATAGGAGAATCTTTTAAGGAGGGTAGTCGAGCCAGCTGTAAGCATATCGTGCGGTGCAGAGCCGTCTTCGTTTTCGAATTGTATTCATAGTTATTCTTTGAAAACTTTCGTTCTTTTTCCCTTCGGAGTTTCGAGAGTGATCTTTTGTATTTCTTGACTTTTTGCAATCCTTTGAAAACTCTTGTTTTTGATTCGTTGGAGTTTCCACTTCAAGACTTGCATCCTGAGGTATTGATTAAGACAAGCATTTTCGTTTTTCTGCTTGTCTTATATCGTTTCCTTCGATTTTTTTTTGGTGATGCCATTCGGCCTGGTACTCCATTCGTACCCAGATCGGACTGTCGTGTTTTATCGTTGCTGACCTATATTCGAGATGCAATTGAGACAAATTAACTAAGGAGGCTTCGTGATGAGATCCAGAAACGTGAAATCTTAGCAGCATAGAAATTGAGCTCGTTTAGGACTGCCGGCACGATTAGCTACCGGAGATAGAGCTGACGTGACGGCCGACACTGTTAGTTGGAAGAGTCATGCGAGCTGATCATCTTCATTTTTTGATAATGACCGCTGTGTTGAGGATGCCGATATTCGTTTTCTTTGTATGTGATGTCTTTGTTATATTCTAATGATGAGCGGTTTTGTGAAAACCTCTCCTTCGAGCTACCTCAGATAGTGCGAACCTTGAATTAGAGTAATTCTTTTCTGTACCTCGAACCGAACGCCGACACTGAATGGGTGTAGTCACGCGAAATGGTGGTCGAGCATGCGATCCCGTGCTGAGAGACGTGAGGCACTGCAGGGCCGATCGTTGACTAGCACGATAGCTGCAGCCACCATCACCAACGCATGAGCCAGTGTGTGGCCGAAACCTTGACCTTGCAGCTGTTCTCCGAACATATGTAGGCACACGTCCCAGCGCCCCGCTTATGCAGCGCCAATGTGTATGACATCTCCCGGGTGACAGTGCATTAAACCTCGGACTGGCTATGTCTTTTAAGGATCGTTATAATGGGATCGTCGAGCATCCCTATTTGAGAGTCAGCTTCTGCGATAGAAGTTTATTTTTGAATATCTAGTCAACACTTCCTAAACCGCATACGAGCTGTTACTCGTGTCGGAAAGGAATGAGGCTTTGTCAGCGGTATCGAGCAGGACCGTGTGTTCTGAAGGTATCAGTTTGAGGATGGTGTTTTTTTTTATGTTGGTTAGCCATTTGTATGCGATTCCGCGGCGGGCCGTCTGATACGGACGCACGGATTCACTTTGAAATCGTGGGCGAGTCGTCAGCGTGACCCGGGCACGAGACTGAACTTGGCACCGCGTAGAAATCCAGATAGTTATGCGTTTAGGGCATGCTGTCGAGACCATGAGAGACTGGTTGGAGTCTGGTGTACTCGATGGGTGTGTCGTGTGGAATTTCTTACCATAAGAAAGTGCGCTTATAGCAATGGCTATGAGTGACGATCTTGATGGTACCGTACGAGGTTCTGAGTACGGAAAGAGGCGTTGTACGCCTCGAGTTCTGGGAAGAGAGGAAGTATCAGCCACATTTGTTGGTCCTTTCGTGATTCTCGACCGAGTCGGCGTCTTAGCCTGACGGTTGACCTCATCACCGGAGCTTGCAAGAGTGCACGACCTGTTCAGTGCCTCTTGGAGAGGGGACATGTGCGTGACTCTAGGCACGAGGCGATCTTTGACGAGCTGCATGTGGGCAG
>BKCP01003780.1:325498-348123 GCA_008636005.1 Striga asiatica
GTTAATGCGATAATCGTGCTCTGCGGATTTATGTGCTCAATGATGTTAATTGTTTATGAATTTGTTGTGATGTTATATAAACACTATTGTCGTGAAGTGCTCGTTGAACAATGTAATATATGTGTGAATCGCTTGATGTGAATATGTGCGATTATGTGTTATTATGATTTTATGTGTTATCGTATGTTCGGGATCTCTTTGATTTTCTCAAAAATCGAACGAGACCTTGAAAGTCGTGTAAGTTGGTGGATAATGGAACAATGTCGAGTCCTTGGTCTTATGATAAGGCCTCGGACAATAAATTGTGTGTTGTGATTTACTTGTCAAGTTGTCGAGCTTGTTAATTGCTGTTTTGATGTTCGAATTTTTAAAAATAGCTCGCTGCTCGAACGATGTGAAATTTTGAGGGATGTGTTATCTGTTCATTTCCTGCCTTCTGTAAAATTTTCATAATTTTTGGAGACCTGTAGCTATTTTAAATAATTAAATTGTGTTCTGTCCAGAATATTGTTAAATACATAATAAATTCATTCCTGAGTAAAATGAGCTGAAATTTGAATATGTCATGCCTCTGTGTCTTATATGTGTTGTGTTAAATGTTCAGAATTTTTGGAGTTGATTTGTTATGGATAATATTTTATTTATTGATTCTGCAGAAGTGTTGTTTGAATTTTTAAAAATCGGTTACTGCATGGAAAATTCTGAAATTTTACTGAGAGTCATATTTTAGGTGTTTGATCATGTTTGTAAAATATGAGAATTTTTAGAGTTCGTTTGGTTTCAGTTTGGATTTAAATTCGATAAACTATTGTTGCTCGTTTGAATTTTTAAAAATAGCAGCAGTTATCATTTAAGGCTGAAATTTTTATAAGTGGACTTTGGCATACTGTATGTTTCTGTGTAAAATTTTCAGGTTCATTTGCATTCATTAAGTCTGAGTATGAATTAAGGCGCCCTTTTTGCTGAATTACTGTTCAAATTTTATAAAATGGGGTATTTTGAGTTTAAAGCTGAAACTTTGTGATTTTACATGTTTCTGGGAGTTAAAATTTTGTATAAATTTTCAGAGCTTAATTCGTAGGGTAGCTTGACCTTCTAATTTTATGCGATTAAATGATTTCTATTTTCGAACATAATTGTTATATGAAAATTTGGGAATCGACTTGATTTAAGTTTGACTTGATCAATCCTTAGATGGATTAGTGTGAACTCCCTTGCGTGTTTTGGTCGAGTTTAGTGCCGAGTCTTAGTCTTCCAACATCCACAGAACTTCACGAACTACTTAGTCGAAACGAGTTCGACTAGGTCTGTCTTGTGATTTCTGATTTAAGACAAGATAGATTCTGATTGTAGGATCTTGTCGTAATGTAGGTGTCTAGAGGTGTTGACCTCGCCTCGTTTCTGGATTTGTGATTCTGTGAGCTGTTGCTGCTATCAGGTGGGTACACTTTTGATGTATTCCATATTTATCGCATCATTTATTTCGTATAATGTCTCTTTTGGAAATGAATGTATGCGTGAGAACCCTAGTCTAGGTATTCCTATTGGTAGTGCCTTTGACGAATGCATAACAGTGAGAGTTCACCTGCCCGTTGTATCCGGGAGGCGACGCCCTGATCCGTGTGAGTTTCGGGGGGGAAAAACATCTCCACTGTCTCCTGGAAAACATCCATGATCCGTGAGTAGTTCGGGGTCGACTCCCATGATCCGTGAGTGGTTCGGAGTGGGGGAAATTTTCCAGTTACGGCCTTGCCGATGTTTGGTCGGAAGGTTGTTGTATGTACATAGGAGTTTTGCGATAGGGCCGGGTAGGGGGTTTAGACTGTTGGATTTTATGCATACTGATTATTGTGTTACTGCTTTTAAAATAATTATGCAGGATAACTGTGCGATAATGGTGAGCTAGTTGGTTGCTCACCCCCATTATTTTTCTTGTTGTCTTTTCTCTTCCTTGTTCTAGGTTGAGACGAGCTGGAGGCGGTGGCGTAGGACGAGCGAGATGGTGGTCATATGTGTTTGAAAACCTATGCTTCCGTAAACTTGATATTTATTTATTTGCTTTGGATCATTTACTGCTTTCACTTTTCGAACTATGTTTATGTTGGTTGAACTTTGACTAGTGCTAGACCTTTAGAAATGGTTTTGAAACTTTTATGCATTATTGGGATTTGTTTTATTGTCAGCTCGTGCATGTGTAGTTTCCTTGAGTTAATGGATGTGTGTTATTTGTTGTTGTTCTTAGTAAGTAGCGCCCGTTTCTCGTTAAAGGTTTTTAACTTGGATTTTAAAAAAAAAAACTCTGATTTTCATTAATTAATTCAGTAAACTCTTTAAAATAAAACGGGGCGTTACAGCATGGCTACCCTCCACCGAGGATTAGCAGCAACCTCAGAAAATGTGTGAAGTTCCACTGTGGAAGCAAGAGGTGCTAAAAATGACTTGGGGCTCGGTGAGAAAGAATCACATGAGACATAATGTGTAATAGGATAATGCGTACCTGAGGAAGGAGATGATACAAATGAGGCAGTGGAGGGTTTCGAGTGACAGCCAGTTTCAATGACTAAGTCCTTAACCCGAGTAAAGGGTTGTTTGGCTCAATGACCCCGACCTAATGCCTCCACGGGAGACGAACCCCCCTGTAATCGGAACTCACTGAAAACCACAAGATTAGAGGACCCTGCCTCAGGAATGGAAACAGCCGGCGGCAAAGAGAGCGTTGGAGTTAAAACTGCAGTATCATCATCCTCGGCTGGAAAAGAAGCAACATGAACCGAGGGTGTAAGAAAACAACGCAAATATTGCTCAATGGGAACTCAGTTTCAGCAAACCCTACATCACGAGAAACTAGAAAAATCTCACGTTCCAAGTCATAGACATGCCAAACCCTTCTTTTCAAAGGGATACCCCACAAAAATACACATACAACTACGACTAACAAACATATCCCCCTAGAGATCCCAGTTATGTACATATAAAAGACAACTAAAGACACGCACAAGCTAATAATGAGGAAGATTGCCATACAAAACCTCATAAAGAATTTTACCCTCGAGAACAACAGTCTCAGTTCGTTAATCAAATACCCAAAAGCTAAAATACAATGACCCCATAAAGGCAAAGGCAAATGGGCCTGAAACTGCAAAGCACGGACAACGTTAAGAATATGTTGGTATTTCCATTCCACACGGCCATTTTGCTAAGGAGTACCCGCATAAGAAGTCTCATGAGTAATGGCCTGAAGAGTGAAATTAGGAGCCAAACACATAAATTCAATTTCATTAACGCTTCTAACCGTGCTTACTAACTTGCCAAATTGACGTTGCACCATAGCAAAAAAAATCAACAACTTTGATGAAACCTAAGACTTATAATTAAGTAAATAAATCCATGTCTATCGAGAATAATCATCAACAATAGTTATAAAACAATGTGCCCTACTGAAGGAAGGAACGCGATAAAGAACCCAAATATCACAATGAATTAACTTAAAAATCTCAGTACTAGCAGAATGATTCACATAAAAACTATCTCAAGACTGTTTAGCACAGAAACACACATCGCATGCTTTATTCAACGAACAAGAACTAAATTCAACTACCGTAAGTTGAGATAATAGGGTAGACGGAGGATGATCCAAACGTTGATGTCACAAATCAAAGGAAACTTTCTTCCCTCGAGAAGCCGCTACAAAAAATTTCCCTCGACAGAAGTAGAGGCCCCCCAACTGCTCACCCGTGCCAATTACCATCCTTGATGTACGAGCCTGAATAGCACAAAATTTATTATCAAAATGAGCAGTTCAATCCGAGTAATCCAACAACTGATAAAGAGATATAAGACTACAACGGAGACTGGAAACAAACAATACATCATGAAGAACAATATGAGAACCCAAAAACACAATGCCAGCCTGACAAGCCATAGTCAATGTCCCATTTAGCAATTGAATCGGATGAAAGGGAATATCATGAACATCAGTGAAAAAAAAAAAAGTAACCTGTCATATGATGTGTAGCACCATAATCATACATCCAATCATATATTCTACGCTTACCAGACACCGAAGGTTATTATCTAGCCTAATTGACTAAACTCACAATATGTGACTATTGCTCATAAGAAAGACCAGTGATAGCAGCTCGGTCGGACTCAGAAAGCTGGGAACCTGAACCAAAATCAGAAGCTAAACTTATCGCGGCAGCATTGACAGGAGTGGTACCACCGAGACCTTGGCCGCCTCAGCCACGACGCCCACGACCAGCCCCTCTGCGACCTCCATGGCTAGAACATGAGGGAGAATACCAGTCCGGATAGCCAATGATATCGAAACAGTTAGTAGGCATGTAACCACTCTTTCCACAGTGGAGACAAACCGACATCCCATTGGACGAACGTTGTCCAGTACTCGTGCAAGAGGCCCAGCCCGAGTCGCCCCCAGCAGCCACCTAGATGACGCCGCCTGCAGCAGCCCCGGATGTGGCCCTTGGTGCAACGGGAAGTACCTCGAACGACAATGCCTTCCTTGCAGCAAAAAACGATCCCGCATAAGCAGTTTGAACAACAAAACGGGATCCAACAGTAGGCTGAACATCACCCCTAATGGCCATCGTCCGCATTCTCTCCTCTTACACCGTCCTCGAAAAAACATGATTCAAAGACGACAAGGGTTTCTAGGCCAGAATATGGGAACGAAGAACACCATAAAGGATGTGATCGTGGCCCTTCATAAATTAATGAATGCTCTCTCCTTGTTGACGTCGATCCCATTCAACGTTCAAATTACACCGACAATGGCCCCAACGACACATGGGAGGCTTTTCAAACTCAGTCAATTCCTCCCATATTTTGTTAATTTTTCCATAGTAGGTCTCGATTGATATCCCCTTTTGCTTACAATTGGCCAAATAGGACTTGATTTGTTGAATATGGGGGGGCGTTGTGGTAGTAAATCGCTTCTTCAAAGACAGCCATATGTCATCGGGAAGATTCGACTTCATAATGGTGGATCGAACTCGAGGCTCAATCGAGTTCATTATCCAAGAACGAAGAAGCAAATTGTTGGCATCCCTATATTCAAATAACTCCAAATCTTCATCCGGATGAGGTATTGATCCATTTAAAAATCTAAATTTCTTGCAAGTGCGAAGAGCAGTCCGTACGCTTCCGACCATTCATCATAATTATGAGCATCATTTAACTGGACCAACAGTGATCGACATGCCCAAATTATCACTATCCCTAATATCATATGGAGACATGGTCTTGCGAAGCAAAATACTTGTTCTGGCGCCTCCACTACTCCCTTCTGCACCAGCCATAAGGATTCCAATTCTCCCGAACAAAAGTTGAAATTTTTATTATTGTGGATTATCAAGATGTGCGGAAATATATTTTTTTTTTCTTATCAGATCGTGCACTATTACGAGAGAAAATTGCTGGAACATTATGCGAGCACTACGAGAGAAATTGTAAGATTTTTTTTTCGATAAGATTGTGTGAGAAGTAAGAGAGAAAAAAATATTAACCTTACCCTTGATACTGATATGGGATATTATACCTAAGAGAGTAAACCCGTCGAGCAGGCCTGACGATTAAACCAAGTTAATCACCTAGTCGAGCGAGATCCGAACGGCGTGGTCGTGGCTGAAAGTCATATAAACAACAGCCTCTGGACTAGAAGACAACATAAAGGGGATTTCGGTACGATGAGGGTAGGTCAAGCCAGAGTCCTTGGATAGCCTGGTCAAAACTCGACCTACAACAGCAAGTCGACCTAAAACTGGTCGAGCCTTTGGGAAGATCTCAACGGAATCAAAACCCCACGTGATGAGGACACGTGGTAGGGCCTGATTGGCCTATACCTTATAACCATTTTTTACACACCTTCAGTGTGTGTTGTACGATCGGGCTTCTTGGCAGTTTGAGCAGCTAACTCAGCACTTCTAGGCAGCTTCTAGAACAGGTACCTCACCCCTATATATAGGGGTGAGAATTGCGATTTTTGCCATTATGTTCATTATACTCTTTGATGGTTCATAATCTATACATACTCATTTAAGCATCGGAGGCTCTTCACCAAAGTCCCCATCCGGTGTGGGAATTTTTTACAGGTACGAGGTCTTCAACCAGCAAGGAGGAGCTCGAGCAAACCAATTTCCAGCCGGTCGGAGGTTCTAAGTTACCATTTGACGCCGTCTGTGGGAACATCGTTCGAAAGGTTGTGTGCAGATCTTGAGAGTTGTTTTAACTATGGCGGGCGAGGTTCCTATTAAAAAAATTGTAGTCGTCGTTTGACGAGGCGTGGACGACGACGCAACCGTTTAGAGGTGGCCCACTTCGGGCTTCCTTGGACCTTCTCAAATTCCAGTGACCCCAACACCTGCTCCTCAAGGTTTTAGGAGTTCATCGGCGGTTCCTATGGTTGAAATTGGCTCGAACCTGGCGTAGGAGGCTCAGGCACCGCAAGCGATGGTGATGCCCGCTCTGTCGCAGCCAAATCCAGTTGGAGTTCAGCTTGTAAAGATGGTGGCGCAAGTGATGGCACCACCGAGAGTAGAGGTGGAGCGCCCTCGTCAACAGGTGGTGACGATGACCAAGGAGGAGATGGAGAGGATGAGGCCAATGCGGCAGGGCAGGAGGTGCAATAAGTGACGACCCATACATCGTATGCGGCTACTGCGTTGACCTTGGTGTTGGGCATGCAACAAAACATGGAGGAGGATGCGTCAAGCTTTGGAGGAGAAGGAGCACCAAGGAATCGAGAGATAGTGAGGATGGCCGAGCAGTTGCGTCAATTGCAAGCCAAGGTGGATAGTAGGCCAGTGGGACGTGCTCGAGGACATTCCTTTTCGAGAGAAATTCTGGCAGCTCTTTTGCCAGTCAACTTTAGTGAGACCAGCTTCACGTCGACTGACCCATTGAGACATGTAAGGTCATACGGGAACATGATGGTGTTGCATGGGTATTCTGACCTGGTGAGTTGTAGGGCTTATCTTTCAACCTTTAGGAGAGGAGCGCTCGATTGGTTCCACCAATTTCCCCTAGGGTCAATAAGAGATTTCGAGGATTTTGCAAAGAAATTAGTGAACCAGTATGCGAGTGCAGTGCCACAGGAGAAAACCTAAACGTGTTTGGAGATTCCATCAGCCTCGGACAAGGTCAAGGTCATTGGGTTGATTAGGCGTTTGCGAGCTGGGCCTTGTCGAACTTGTCTGGCCAAGACCGCAACTCTTACGCACGATGAGGTGTTGAAAAGATGCAAGAAGTACATTAATTTGGAGGAGACGGAGGTTGAATTTGCTAAGCTGAAGGAGTTGGCTCGACCCGAGCCAAAGAAGGGGTGGGCGAATTCGCCCAGAAGAGGTTCACCCAGGAGAGATTTTCTTAGGAGGTATGGGAGAAATAGGCAAGAAAGAGATGAGAAGATACATGGAAAGATCGACCCATTCTAAGGGGTAAGAGGTTTCACAATTTCACGCCATTGAATACCAAGTTAGGGGAGGTCTTGGTCACAATTGAAGAGAAGCTAGATGATTGAGAGGTTACATGGTCAAAGTCGAGGTTTGATGGTCTAACCCCGCCGAAGTCAAGGAAGTATTGCAAGTTTCATAAGGATTATGGACACACCACGGGGAACTGCAGGCAGCTTCAGGATGAGATTGAGCAACTGATTAGAGCATGGTAACTTAAAGAACTTTTTTACCATGATAGAACATATATGAATGAGAAGAGGAAATGTCGGGAAAATTCAGTGGAAAAAAGTGACAAGGATGAGGATGAGGAGGAAGATGGTCGTGATGAGCTAGGAGGTCTAAGAGGTGGAGCATAAGAGGGGACGAGTAGATAGAGGTCAAGGAGAGTCTGGGAACGATGCGCCAGTAAAAAGGGGAACCATTTACATGATCTCAGGCAGATTGGCTTATGGTGACTCGCATAATGTAAGGAAGGAACACACGCAAACAGTCAAAAGGAAGAGAGAGTAGGTGGGAATCACTGCTCAAATGTCGGTGAAAAGTTTTCGGATAGAGGATGCAGAGGGAGTGTTGGTGCCCCACAATAATGCACTGGTCATTATGGTAGAGGTTGCAGGTTTCGATGTGAAGAGGGTGTTTATTGATACGTTCGATGTGATTTTTATGATTGTTTTACGTAGATTAAAAGGAAGTTGAACTTGGAGTTAATGTCGATCGTAACAGCTATGTATGGTTTCAATGGAGGTGAGGTGGTTCCTATGGGAGAAATAACTCTATATGTTGCCGTGGGGTCGGGGCGACTAGGAAGGTTCGGATGGTGAAGTTTTTGGTTGTAGGAGAGAGTCGTCGTACAACATCATTATGGGGAGCACTAGCTTGAATGCTTTTCAGGCTGTGGTTTTGGCCTATCACATGATGATAAAGTATCCAATAGGTGAAGGTGTCGGGGAGATAGCAGGAGATCAATTAACGTCGAGGATCTGTAATCAAACCACGGTGAGCAACAACCTGCAGATGGCCAAGAAACAAGACAAACCCAGTGAAGGAGTGTTGGATCAACCAAGTGGTTCCAGGTCAGAAAGAGGAGAAGTCAGAGTTAGATAAGGGGAAAGAGAAGGTGGACATTAAACCTGGGTGTGAGATAGAGGAGATTCAGATGGTCGAGGGGTGTGACGATAGAAAGTTGGGAATTGGGAAGGAGTTGGAGGAGCCGTTGAGGTCGTGGTTGGTAGAGTTGGTGCGAGAGTATGTAGATATTTTTGCGTATACGACAGAGGAATTGACGGGCATTGGGGCTAGTGTGATCAAGCATTGGCTAAACATCGACCTCAGTGTGAGGTCGGTGAAACAGAAGAGGAGACATCACAGAGCCGAGATGGATAAAGTGATGGAGCAGGATCTGGGCAAGTTGCTGAAAGAGGGGCACATCAACGAGATACAATTTTCGAAGTAGTTGTCTAATACTGGTCTGGTGGCAAAGTCGGAGGGAAAGTAGCAGATGTGTCTCACTTGTAGCGCCCTACTTTGATTTTAAAGAAATTCCGGACTTTCAGAAAAATCAGTTTAAATTTTTCAAAATTTATTTCAAACATTTGTGGCGTTACTCAATTATTTCAAATCATTTCCATGACATAATATCAATTTCATAACATAAATCATCTAACTCCCAAAACGGAGTTCACAAATCCATAAATCATCACACCCAAATCGGGTTCCCAAAATAAAACTCAAGTTTGCAAGACATAACAATGTCAACAGGGCATCTCCCCAATAGTGTCTCAACACTTCTTAAATCTCAGAATTTGAAAATTCATAAATCATAAAAAATCATAAATATAGCGGAAGCATAATAAATAATCGGTCTTATAGACCGTCTACCACTCGCTCTACCCCGCCGTCGTACCCGCATGCTTAACCTGAAACGTTAATTTCAGGTGGGATGAGCACAGTTGGAAATCGTAGTGCTCACCACTATGCAGTAAACATTAATCAATATAAAAAGCAGTAATCGTAAATAAGTGAGGTATGGTCGCAGCATGTATACGAATCAATTAATTATCCCATCTCCTATCCCAGAGCCAACCCTCATGTGCACACCTACGCATAGACTACTGCTGATACTCGATTCGAATGCCAAAACCTATGCCTTGGTCTTACAACGATGCCCAGCCAGTAAAGGTAATCCACCCCGCCGGCCAAGACCTACGAATTGGTCTTACAAACGGGGATCACCAGCCGAGGGACCATGCCCCGGTCTTACGGCCATATATAAATAAAGGAGACTAACCATCGGGTACGTTCTATAGCTACGGGGATAACCGTTCGACGGCTGGTACAACTTACATCGAAGGCTACATGGTTCACATGCATTCATTGATCATACCACAAATTATACATTTATAACATTTGCAGCATAGCGAATTTTAGAATAACAAACCCACCTGGTCGAAGCAAAAATTCACAATCACGATTCTCGAAAGCAGGGTGAGGTTAACACCTCAAAATACCTACATTAAGTCAAGATACTAAAATCAACACCTTATCTTGACTTAAAAAGGAAATCACAATTATACTTAGTCGAACTTGATTCGACTAAGTTGTTCGTAATGTCCTATTGACATTGGAACACTTAGACTCGGCTCTAAGACTCAACCAAACACGCATGGGAGTTCACATAATCTCAATCAAATATTTAACAAGTCAAACAGACAAAGATTAGCATGCGAGTCGGTTTACAGTTTTTAACTCAAAAACTATATTTTCGAAATAAAGCAGATAATTCACATAACAAAGTTGGTCAGGTTACCGAATGAGTTAGGCTCTAAAATTGTAACCAAAACTTCACCTCCCAGTACTTAGTAAAACCACCAAGTTTCAGCCCCAAACTAAAAAGACACGATTTTATAAAATTCAAACAAGTTAACAGCAAAACCGAGCACGAATTTAAAACCTGACATAACGAATGATTCAGCCTTTGAAATTTTCATCCATAGAATCTCAGCATGTGAAAAACAGCATGTAAAAATCTCAGTTTAAACACTTAACATGCGAATTAATAAAATTCTAACAACAATCTGCAGCTTTCCAATTTTCATCAAAACTGAACTCATATGAACTCCAAAAATTCTAGTATTTTTATAGAATGAAAAAAATCACAAACTAAGCATTTTAACAAAAAATCAGAATTTTTAAGCATCAGATCAATTAATCATAATTAAAACAAGTTTCGGCAGAATCACAAAATTAATTATTTCCTTAGCAAACTGAGTCCAAAAATTCTTAAACTTTTACACAACAAGCAAACATTCTATAGACACAACATAATCGAATTTAAACAGATTTGGGTCACAATTCAATTAATTATGCAATAAACACGTTTCATCCCAAAAATCAATTTAATTAATTAAATTAGCTAAAGGGTGAATAAAATTATGAAATTTTTACAAGTGCCTTATATTCATCAGAGGACATAATCCGTAAAATTTCATGGCAATCCGAGCAGCATACAATTTTTAACAAATTAAACACCAAAACAGCAATTTACGAGGTCAAATAATTTATGCACGACTCAACAAGACTCGAAAGGGTCCGAGGCCTTACCGTAAGGCCAAGAACACGTTGTTCCAATTCCCACATCAAATTAACACCTATGATGCGTTCTCTTTCGATTTCATACGAATCGACGAAATTCACGTATATACACGACAAATATTATAATGAACTGAAACAAACACCTAACATCATAAACGCATACTAACCCGTAGGTACGAATAACACGTCTAATAAACACGAAAAAAAAAATAAACGAATGGTCGAGGCTCGATACCGTTCTCGGGAAGCGCGAGAATGGCTCGAACGGAAAAACAACGGCACGATGGCTCGACGGCTTCGCGCGGCTCGCCGGAGAAGAAGGGCAGCGGCTCGTGGTCGAAAGCAGAGGTGCTGGACGATGTTTATGATCGCCGCTGGGTGCTCCGACGTGAAGAGGGACGTTCGTCGAGTTGCTGCACGAGATCGCAGTGGCGCGTAGAGGAGCAGCTGACGGTGGTTGCTCGCCGGAGTTCCTGCTGTCACAACGGAGGAGGCTCGCGGAGGTAGAGAACTGTCGAAACTCGCGAACAGAGATCGCAAGGGAGAGCTCACGGCGTGACGGGGACTCGCTGCAGTGGCGTCGCGGCGTGTCGGGGCTGGTCGCGGCGTGACGAAAAGAGCAGGGACTCGCGATGGCTCGCCGGAGATGTAGGGTCGCGGCGAGAGGGTGGCTTCGAGATTTGCTGCTGGTTCGCGGTGATTCACGGCGGCTGGGGGTGATGGAGAGATGAATGTGATGATGAGAGGTGGTCGATTAAACGAGAGAGAGAGGTGCTTTGATGGTCTGTGACGATGATCGGATTTGCAAGAGAAAAAGGGCTGCGTTGGTTAACGAGCGAGAGGGCGAAGGAGAAGAAAAATCAGATTTGAGCGAGAGAGAGATATGAGCTGCGGCGTGTTTTCTGCTAAGAGAGAGATACAAGATGTGTATATATACTAGGGTTTATTTTTTTTTCGCCTTCAAGACTCACACACACGCACTTGGCATAGGAAAAACCGGGTCGGGAATATAAGGGCTTTAACGGGCCGATAACACTTGGACAAAAAGGCCGGAGTGAGAAAGAAAGGTGATGATGTCGAGGGAACCGAGCCCGTCGAGTTGAAGAGTCTTCAATTAATATCCTTGAGGACAAGGAAATTCTCAAAGAGGGCGGGAATGATGAAGATGTGGTCATTGATCCTACCGAGCCCGAGGACGAGCCGCGCTTGGGCTATGGAAAAAGGTGCAAGAAGGGTCGAGACGACTAATGGGGCTGTGCAAAGGAGGCTCGTGGAGGCTGCGCAAGGGAGAAACATGCGAGGCGTGGACACACGGTACGTGGGAGTCATGTAACCCGGCGCGCCGGAACGGGATGCGCGGAACAGGGCCGCGCGAGGAACGACACGTGAAGGTGGCGCTGTGCAGGGATGACGATGATGGCACGAAGGGAGGTTCGCGACGGATGGCTCGCAAGCGGTTTGACCACGCGAGAGGCGGATGGCGCGAAGGACTTGATCAGCGGCGCCGCGGGCAAGAAGAGGTTAGCGTGGGGTTCACTCGCGGGCAGGCGCAGGACGCGAAGTGCAAACACTCATGTCGCGTGTACGCGGCAAAAGAACCGGGCGGTGCACGAGGGGAGGATGTTGGGTGGATAGCACGCACCGCAACCAGCCAGGGGCGAGCGAACGGACATGATGGGGCCAAAGTGTGAGCTACGCACGAGAAGGACGAACACGCGTGAAAGGCGGCAGGCGGACGGGCAAGGCGTGACGCGTGGGACGCGTGGGGCACGCACGGGACCGAGATCGAGAAGGACAAGGACTCGCGTGACGCGGCTAGGGTTTCCAGTTGACGTGCGGCGTAAGAAGACGCAAGATTCTAGAAGATCTAGGGCCGATTTTCACTAACATGTTAGGAGTCATAGTTTGGTTAGGATATTGAATAAAAGGTATGTGCCTTATTAGTTTGGAAAGTCTTTATTTACTAGATATTTAGTTGCCTTAGGATTTTATTTACTTACATGCATTAGGAGTTCTTCTTAGACTAGAAATAGATTTACTTAGCCTCGATATATACTCATCTATGTCATTCGAATGGAATAATTATTGAAGTTAATGAAAAATCGTTCGTTAGAACAAATCTCGTGTGTTTAAGATTCGTGAGAGTTTTATCATACAAACCGAGTTTGGCAAGGCTAAGACCCGAACCATCTCAAAACCATGAGAAGATAAGACTAATAACCGAGTCATCCACACCTATCGCCGAGAAGTTGTCGTGGCAAAGCGTCCAACGAGGCAATCAAGTTGAGGAGATACATAATCCTTCATCACACGGCCAGTTGCTGCTGACACGGCCCTGGCACGACACGTGGCTCTCGGGTGCTGCTGGGCATGGCCGAGACTGGCTAGGAGTGCAGGCGTGCGGCTGGCACGACACTGGCGCGACTAGACTCGGGACAGATGTGGTCTGCGGCTATGCGGGCGCTGCCGGGCGTCCCGAAGGGTTCTGGGCACGCGGGCGTGCTGCTGGGGCACGTCCCGAGGCCGACTGGTGCGTGGGGTCGTGCGGCTGACACGACACGGCGCGGTTAGGCTCGACAAACACGGGACTGACGCGGCCAGACGCGTCTCACGCATTACCGGGCGTCCCTGGTGTCTCTGGCCACTCGGGCGTGCTGCTGAGCACGGGCTGAGAGCGACTGGACTGGAGCTAACCTTCACCGAAAATAGAAAATGAGTGCTAGGGACTTAGCTAGGGCTTGTTCGCGGCTCCTCGAGTTTTCTAAGGGTCTAAGAGCTTCAATGCATCTAAGGAATAATGGTTTTAAAGAGTTTGGGGTGGAGGTTCAAGACTTTGGTCAAAAGGGACAAAAATGGGGGCATTCCTTCACCACATGCTCATAGGACTTAGGGATGGTCTTGGACTTGTTTGGCTTGACTTTGCTCGGTTTTTGGAGAGATTTTTAGAGCACAAATGCTGAGGGAAAATGTCTGGTCGGCCTCCAAGACAAGTGGGGAACATTTGCTTCATCCCATGAATAAAATATTCACAAATTCATGCACTAACTTGACCAAAGGCTAGTTGACTTTGACCCAAGACTTTTCTAGAGCCATTTGGGCTCAAAATGTTCCTTATTTATCTGGTTGTAATCACACAAAATTGGGCTTGGTGGAAGTGGGCTGGAACTTCACGAATTGGGGCTCGGAAGTGGGCTTGTGCATGCTGGCGCTGACCCTGGGCGCTGGACTCGGGCGCGGCCTGCTGGGGCGGCATGGGCTAGGCGCGAGAGGGTCTAGGCGCAGGGCTTGCTGGGCTGCGCGCATGAAATGGCTTGGGGTGATGAAATGCTAGTCCTTGGTGCATTTTGGGACTTAGAAAATTTTCCAAATGATGTACTAAGACTTTGGGCAAGGCTCGGGTAAGGCCATGGCCTCGGCTCAGACCTCGGGTGCGCGAACTAGGTCACGCGCACGGCTAGGCGCGCACGGCCGGGCTCGGGGACTAAGGCTTAAACTAGGAACATTTGAACACTTAGAAACATTCTAAGTATTATACTACTATGGCTTGGCAATGACTTGGAAAAATATACTCGGAGCGATACTAGGGTTCGAAGCCAATGAATATCTCGAGTCGAATAGATATTACTTATCAACCCAAATTATTGGATTGATCTTGGCCTTAACTTGTCATAGAAAATTCAAAGAATAATCTAACATAATTGAGCACTTAGCATATAAAACAAAATCTTAGAATTTCTGAAAAATACGAATTTCACTTATAGTCGAGCAGTGAAATCGTTTAAATATTATAATAATGATCGGGGCGTTACACATATATCACCATAAATAATGAATATATTTATGGATAGTTCGAACCTAAGTATTTATGGATTGGAAGTAAATTAAAATCTATCCAAGCCTAATAACGAAGCATGTAATTTTGCCACATAAGATCCCGAAGCATGCGAGCATGCCACTTAGACTCAGCATGTTCTGAATTAATATATAAGGGAGATTTTAGTTAATTAATTACGATATTCAAATATACATATAAACATACGTATAATTAAACATCTTCCATATCATTGTGAAAAAGGTTACCTTAAACAAAATTACATTTTAACATCACCTTAAAGAATTTGGCAAAGAAGGATGAAAAATTGAGTCGGGCGTTACATGAAAAAATAAAAAATTAAATTAATTAAATTTACAGAATATGGAAAGATGAAAAGGTTTGGGATGATGAACATTGGAATATTTAGATAACATGTATCTATACTTATATAAAGAGTCATCCCATTTACTAGAATTAGTAGGAAGAAAAGTCAAAGGTAATTAATGCATTCTATTTTCATCAATTAATTTTTATTTAATTGTTTTTTCCATAAAATCGATACAAAAAAAAATATGTACGTAAAACAAAAAAAAAAAAGCAGATTTGATCGGAAGATAAAATCTTGATTTTACCAAAAATAAATCAGATGTCAAGCATAAATTGAAAGGTTTGGTTGTCTATATAGATATTGATTTACGTAAATCAATACATCTAATATTTATAGTTTGTGTAGATTTAAAATTCCTTCTTATCTTTGTACAAAAAATCTTATAATCTGATCTGATTGGTTCCTCTACATATAATATGATTTCCGTATATCAAGATTTTTTCTTAAAAATCTTAACAGATATTGATTCTACTATACCAATTATAGAATATTTATCTCTAAATATTGAGTCATCATCTTCCTCACTTTCAACCTCCTGCGAAAAAAAATATCCTCAATCAGTCTTTCATTCTAAACAAGAATCAAGGATTTAACTTAATCAAACAAGTTAATAGGTCTAATAGACCTATGCTTAAAATTCGAATTGTAAGAATGTTTTTCCAAGACTGAGGCAGCACATACAAATCCTATCTCGAGTTGGTTCTACATAGGGGTGTTCACGGTCCGGATTGGTCCGGTTTTAGCCCAAACCATGACCAAACCGGACCTAACGGTTAATTTTTTTTCTTGTCCATAACCGGACCGGTTTTATTTTTTAACCGACCACAATCCAGACCGCATTGGACGGTCCGGTTTGGCGGTTAACCGGTTAAATCCAAAACTTGTTTTGGGCCTTCAATTTTTATTCTTTTCATTTTGGGCTTAATTTTTGTTTTTTAATTTTGGATCCTAAAGAGATTATTTGGGCTTAAAAATTAAGAAAAACAACAATAATGAAATAAAAAGTACACAATTCGTCTCATAAGCATAAAAATGCACATTTCCTCCCATAAACATAAAAATAAAAAATGATGAAGATTAATTATGCAAACTGAACTCAAGCAAACATTCATTTTTCAGTCAGTTTATACACCTGAAATAATAAGAGCAAAGCATTCATAGTGAATGTATTGTATTTGTCGGCCGTAGTGAATGACTGAATGTATATATATATTTGTTATAGTTTTTTAATATTTACCGGTCCGGTCCGGTTAAACCGGCGGTTTGCCGCAGGTAATCCGTTAACCGGACCGGTTATTCCGGATTTTTAAAAAAATTAACCACCGGATTTTTTAAGGCTTTTTTAACTTACCATTTAACCGATCCGCGGTCCGGATTGACGGTTTTTTCCGGTTAAAACCGGACCGTGAACACCCCTAGTTCTACATGATAAAACTGTAAGTCACGTACTATATATATTCCATACATTTTTCTTTATTCATGTATATAATTATAAACCTGAATAAATAGCCTTAAATTTGTGCATCTCGTGCATCACACGGGCTCTGCAGAGTGATAAGAACAACATCAACCACGATTATTAATACAAATATGTATTTATGTCAAATCCATAACTAATTGATTTGGTAAAAGAAATGATTAATTTTTATCCAAGCTATAATATTGCGCCATATTTGATACCGAAATATTCGAAAACGCATTCTACTAAAATTATATAATAAAGGAATATGAAAAATGAAATGGAAAATATTAATTAAGGAAATCTAGCAGGATTTGAGAATTGACAATGAAAGCGACCATTTTATGTTGGAAGGTTTCAATAGATTCCTTTTCTAATTATTAACCATTAAAATGTAATTGTATTTATTTTTGCACAAGTTTGTTAATTTCTTTGTCTCCTTCTCATTTCTTTATATAAAAATCCACTGAAGCTCTTTCATATTCAACTTCTCATCTCGCTATATATAAATCCATTAAAGCTCGACATATTATTCTACTCCTCATTTCTCTCTATATGAAAATCCATCAAAGCTCTACCTATTCCAAAATTTCTATCTAATCTAAACATCTCATAAAGACTTTGACTGGATGGGTGAGATGGCGGCGCTTTGGAGTACTTTTGAAGAGGTTTGTGCAAAACATAATCTCCGATGACAATATGAATTCTCTATTTTTATTTTAGTTTTCTTTCTTGATCAACCTTTGTTTGCATGTTACATTTACTTGAGTTTTTTAAGTCGAGTTTTGGATAATGGACACTGTTTTGTCTTTCCCATGTGTCTTGCATTAATTCCGTGGCTTTCTCTTGATTTCTGAATTTAATATACATGCACAATGAATAATCAGCGAGAGCTTATCTATAATAATAATAATAGTAGAAATAATAATAACAACAACAACAACAACAATAATAATAATAATAATGTCACATTGTTTAATCAAGGAATCCAATGTTAAATCATTTCTCATTAAAGTCTAATTATCCCAAATATTGATGATTAGTAGTGTCAAAAAGTTTAAATGAAAACCTTGTTTGTTAATTACATTCCTTAATGGCCTGTGTTTTTCTGTGTTTTTTCAATTTTTTTTTTTTTTTTTTTTTTTTTGTTCTATATTGTTGATGATGGCAATTTGGCAGCAGGTTTCGTTCTTTGGAGAAAATAATCCAGAAATGGAGCAGCTGGGGCAGAAGCTTCTGTACACCACACTCGAACTTGAGAAGGTAAAATCAGAAGGTTTAGAGGAGATTCGTAAAAACAAGGAATACATACGTGAGCTAATCCACCTCCTCCACTACGCCATTCACGAGAGAGACGAAGCCAAGAAACAGCTGCAAGACATCATCAAACAAAACTCCGAATCCAACAGCCTCAACTCGTCTCCCCAAAGCCCTGTTGTTTTGAACGGCAATTCAGTTTTTTTGGGCCCAGGCCCAGTTGATCTGGACCGCCTCATCCGTGGACGGGCCCTGCCCCAGAAGGGGAAATTCCTTGACGCGGTGCTTCGGGCTGGGCCTCTCCTGCAGACGCTGCTGCTGGCGGGCCCACTTCCGAGATGGCGTAACCCGCCACAGTATCAGCCGCATCAGAATCAGATGATGACACTGCCATTGCCATTCCCAAACTCAGATCGTTGTTCGCTTGGAATCAATGTTTACACGCCTTCTGCCAAGAGGCAGAGGTTCGGTTGAGACTTCTTTCAGCTTTTGTAAAAATAGATAATATTTGTAGGCTGGGGAATTTGGGGGGTGTGTAAATCGCAAAGACATTCATTNTTTGATTTGCTTTAAAATTTGCTTTGTCGTGATTTCTAATTTTTATTGTTTTTGTTGACCTTAAAATTCAGAAGAAACATTTGCAGTATCTAGAATAAGATAGTATGAATAATTGTGATGTGACATCTTTTTGTTGGATAATTGAGGCTTGGAAAGTTGTTTGTATAATATGCGGCAGAAGAAATAAATATATTAGACATGGATCATAAGTGAGCTATTTGCTGGCTCTAGACAATTTCTCTACTACACGGTATAGTTCATTATATGAGTAAAATAAAGTGTTGCATGTCATAATATAAGGAAAAGAAAAAGAAATCAAACATAAAGTCAGATAAAATTGTCAACTGCTATGTAAATTGTGGATCGTACCATAAGGTAAAAAATGAAAATGGGTGATCATGCTGAATTAATCATGATCCCAAAATTTGCCAGTTTCAGGGCAAGTAACTAGCTTTTAGGCTTTCAATTATGATTAACTGTGATAGTAAGAACTAATGACGAAGAATATGCACATGGCACATGAATGCCTAAGATTTTGACTATACATCACACACCGTATGAACTTATTTGCTTCTGTTTCTTTACATTGGATGAAAATTCATACATCACAGTGCAAGAGTAAGCATGGATTGAAGCTGGAGTACAAGTGAAAGCGAATGCAATTTCGAAAAAAATATGTATGTATTTAATATATTCAAACGGGATTTAAACTTTCAGAATCCTTTTAGTAACTGCATCTATAGAAAAAAATAAAATAAAAAAAAAAAAAAAAAAATGTAACGAGTGAGTTTACTACAACTTGAACCCTATCACCTTAGGCGGATAGGTCTTGTTTCTATACTTGGTTGGATTCTTTTATAGTTGGTTTGATAAAATGAGGTGATGTCCCCTGAATATCAGATCCATATATGTGACCCATCTTTACCCGTTTGGTCTCAAGGTAGCGCTTGTTATCCTCCGTGATTGGTGTTAGCACAGGAACTCGTCCCACAACTGCCAAACCATAGCCTTTAAGACCCGCAAACTTGGCCGGATTATTTGTCATCAGCCGCATTGTGTGGACACCAATGTCGTGCGGTATCTGTTTTAAGAGCATCTCTAATGGTTCATGAATTGCTCATTTTTATTGCCATGTGGCAGAATAAATCTCATGTGGCATTCAAAATGTCTAGAAGTCTTTCTAGACATAGAAATACTTCTAAACATCTTCTATTATATATATTAGATTTTATTGCAAAATATAGTCAGTATCTTGTACGCGGTGGCAATATTAGCCACCATCTTTACGAATTGGCAATATTAGACAACATCTTTCAAAATTTTGGGGTTATTACCCATGTCCAACCAAATTCGATGGCTATTGTTGCCACTGCGTAAAAAGATACTAGCTATATTTTGCAATTTATCTGTCGAATTTGGTTGGATTTGGGTAATAATCTCGAAATTTTGAAAGTGGTTGGCTAATATTGCCAATTCGTAAAGATGGTGGCTATTATTGTCACCACATACAAGATACTGGCTATATTTTACAATTTAGCCTATATATTATATTATTTATTATATATATATATATATATATATATATATATATCTCTTAACTCCAACCAATAATCCTACACATGTCAAAAATTATGCTGAAGTTGACGTAAACAATTGAAGACAAAATTTTGTAATTTTCTTTCTTCATGTTATACATCTCTCTAAATAGACAATACATTATTGGAGATGCTCTAAGCCCACACAAAATGATCCTCAATTTGATGTCTGGAAATGATATATGACACTGAATATTTATTCTACAACCCTTTCTTGTTACACAGATAGATATTGACCACATTTACAATAGAGATTTTAGTTTACCCTTGGAAGTAGTTTTCAGCTGATAGCAATTCAGTAGTTATTTATTTACTTTTTACTTTTTTTTGTTTGAAAAAAAAAAAGACAGATAAATTAATGGACTTACCTGGGCACCAATACCATATTCGCGTGCATCGGCAGCAAAACCAAGCTCAAGATTAGCCTCGACTGTGTCATGGCCCTCATCCTGCAAATTATAAGCCCGAAGTTTGTGACTAAGCCCGATCCCACGCCCTTCATGGCCGCGTAAATAGACAACAACACCTCTCCCAGCTTGCTCGATTATTTGCATAGCCAAATCCAACTGATTGCCACAGTCACAACGGCGTGTCCCAAAAATGTCGCCGGTCAAACACTCAGAATGGACCCTTACAAGAACATCTTGCCCATTTCCAATATCTCCCTATTGGTACAAAGCTACTATTATTTCTTTCATTTCTGTTTTTGTTTTTTCAATNACCTTATGAGATCAGTGATGGAAACAATTGGAAGGCTATGGTCCGAGGCCAACTTTTTTAAATAGGCCAAGGAGGCCAGAGAACCATCTTCAATGTCAACTACAGATGTTAGAACAGAGACTGGCCGCAAACCGGCTAACGTTACCAAATCAACAGAAGCCTCAGTGTGGCCCACTCTATGTAAAACACCACCATTTCTGTACTTTAAAGGGAAAACATGGCCTGGCCTCTTGAAATCTTCGGGTGGTCTTGATTTTGGGGATGCCAAAGCAAGTACAGTGTTTGCTCTATCCGAAGCCGATACACCGGTTGATGTCCCAACTTTAGCATCCTAATCGAAAGTTGGTCGAAAAGACTCAAGAGAGTTACATGTGCCATCTGCTAAAAGTCGAATGTAAATGTTTTGCAGAGCTTAAGATTTCAGAGAACAAAAAGAAAAAGAAGAAGTTCAAGCCATATAATTTGAACAGAAAGGTTTCACACTTGAGAATATTGTGACTCAAATCAAAGTACAACACAAGCAGGTGCTCTTGTATGAAGTCTCTACAGGAACCTCGACTTTTAGAAGAAGTTATTTATCATGGTTGAGGTTAAGGAAGTTGCTGAGCCCCAGAAGCCGGCATTGTTGGCACATATAATCTTAAAGTTTCATTGGGCAACAAACCTGAAACATTATTAATCAACCAAATATGGTCTGTTTAAATTCTAATTAATTTGTGATGTCATTTTAAACCACAAAAACGATTTTCTCCTGTCTGAATTCAGCAGACACAACAGGCCAACAGCTCTAGTGATTGCATCAAATTTCCTCTTTCTCATCACTGTTCGAGTAAACTCAAGCAATACGCCTAGTTAACAAACATATTCTATCCTGCTAAAGAAACACCAAATCCCAAATAGTGGGAGATTAAACCCTTTAATGTATCCATATGATCCAAGGAAACCAAATGTACATCTCCTCCGATAAAAGAACGAAAATGAACAAACAGAAGAGCAAAACTGCAAGAAACTTAAATTTGCTGACCACTGTGATAGTGAATGAAGGAGCAGAAGAATCGTCTTCGTTTTCAGGGGACATCAAAGGCAGCTTAAGCCTCTCAAGATCTTCCCCTTTCATCCCCACCGATACTATGCCCGACCCATGTCTCACCATAAATCCTATTCTCTTCTCGCTAGCGTGGCATGCTCCCATTACAAGACTCCCTTCTACATTACCAATTTCGTCCTCATCCACAACCACCACAAACTAAAACAAAATACATGTAAGTAAAAAATCACGCCCAATTGATCAACCCAACATCCGTACCAATCTGTTTTATTTTTTATTTTTTTAATATATATAAGTTTTCGAACCTTTTGTTGTCGCAAAGCAGTAATTGCTTGTTCGATTGGGGAGTAGCCGGGAGATGGACGGTCAGGATCGCCCTCAGCATCGCTCACAAAGAAATCGATGATTTCGTTGGTTATTTCAGTTTCGAGTGTCCCGAAAGGGGGTAGAGAGCCGTTTACGTTTCGATTGCCGCAGCAAGTTACCAACTTCCATGCCCGAATTCTACTTGTGCTTCCGAGCTGGTGTGTAAGGTTTAAGGATGTCTTTGAGGGTTTGAGGAAGAATGAGTGCTGAAACACAATGCAATCCATTGGACTGGAGAAAAAGAAAAACTAAATAAAATGTAGTTGTATTTAATTTGGACGATGAATTTTGGGGAAGTGTTGTTGGATGTGTAGGCAAGTAAGAAAAGAAGATGAGGAGAATGAAGGTGGGTCCATT
>BKCP01003780.1:348592-389106 GCA_008636005.1 Striga asiatica
AAATTATAAATTATAATAATAAATAATAATAATAATTATAATTAGTATTAATTATAAATTATAATTATAATAATAAATAATTATAATAATTATAATTAATTATAAATTTGAAAAAAAATATTAATAATTATATAATATTATATATGCTTATAATAATAATATTATAAGAAATAATAATTAAAATTTGTAATGATAATTATAATTAAATATAATAATAATTATAAATTAATGTTAATTATAATTATTGAACTAAAAAATTATAATAACTATTATAAATTTTAACAATTATAATTATAATAATAATTAATAAAATTTATATATGAAAAGAAAAATGGATTATAATCTATTTTAATAGTTATTAGAATAATCATTACATTGGAAAAATCTAATAATTATATTTTTGATTCAGGGTGTCGGCAGACCTGGACAATCTAATGTCAGGGACGACGACGAGGCGTACGATGACTATTATGGTGGTTTTGGCACCCGACACACTAGAAGTCGGGGTGTCAATGCGTCCGTTCGTCGGGAGAGGGACACGGAAAGGCAGGCGTTGATCGATGAGGCTCGTAGGGTACAGCTTCGTCAGGCGAGCCAGAGTTCCCGCCCCCCCGCACCAATGCCCACTGGTCCATATCATTTTGAGGGCCAGCCAGGTAGTTCGCGACCCCACGGAGCCCTCCCGTACGGCGAACATGGATTTTATTATCCTGGCCAGGCGGGCAGGACGATGCCCCCGACACCAGGACCGTACGATCAGCCGGGATGTGCTTTTCCCCGCTACGCAGGGAAGTCGTTACCCCCCCGCGCACGCGTAACATTACCTTATGGTCAGCAGGGGTATGCTGATGATGAGTCGTATAGCGAGAGGGAGCCGGGTCCAGAGGACTATGACTCGGACGACTCTTCAGATGATCAGGACCACGCACAGCCTACGGGTCCTAACCACCCTCGTCCTACTGTACAGCCAGTTTGTCCGGTACAGCCGGTTCTACAGCATGTTCGTCCGGTACATGCTGTTCGTCCCACACAGCCTGCTCCTCGACGGCAGGCTGGGGGGCGTTTTGGCCCATCTGCATCCTCATCAGGTAAATAATTTACTTATTTATTGTTGTTTAACATAAATTATTTTCACTTAATCATAACAAATTATCGGTAGTGTTAGAAAAGTATTATCGGCCTGCTCGTCAACTACAGTATAATTATTTTGTAATTTAGGATAAGTTGAATAAATTGTAATTAATTATAAATTCAAAAATTAATATTAATAATTATAAATTATATATGCTTATAATAATAACGTAAAATGTAAAATGTAACGTAACTAATAAAATATGTTTTATTAAATATATTTTATTTAATGCATCTGCCAGCAAGTCAATATATACAGATATGTTGTATTTTAATGCAGGTACTAGCAAACGAGCTAGGACCGATGATGATGCGCCTTGGATCGTTAGAGGCCCAGTGCCCGGTGGGCCCATTGATGGGAGTGTCATCCCTAGCTTTCTTGGGCACGTCGCCTCCCGCATGTGGAGTGGGAATTTGAGGGGGCTACTGAAATGCCACAACAGAGTGCGAGCGATCGATAATCTGAAGGCTTGGCGTGAAGAGATGTCTTCCGATGCGGGAGCTCTTCTCGACCAGACCGGGCTGTCACATTTGGTCGACTCCATGCACACCCAGTTGGACACCCCACTCCTTTCTGCTTTTGTGGAGCGATGGCAGCCGGATACTAACTCATTTCACATGCCTTTTGGTGAGATGAGCATCATGCTGCACGACGTCCGGGCCATTTTGGGCGTTCCAGTGGAGGGAGTCGTGGTCGCTGAGGACCCGGATTCGGACGCCTGCCATGGGCTCTGCATGTCGATACTTTCGGTCACCAAGGGCGAACTCATGAGTTCGTTCTGGCAGCGTGGTTCGGTGTCCGAAGCCGCCATTTCGGGGGCATTCAGGGGGAAAGACCGGCCGGCTAGGGATGAGGCGGGTGCCTGGCTGTGGGTGATGCTGGCTACCACATTGTTCGTCGACAAGAGTGGTAGTAGAGTGACCCCCAAGCTCCTGCACGAAGTGCTCGACGGCTTGGATTTGATTGGGGGTTACTCATGGGGATCGGCTACGCTGGCATACATGTACAGACAGCTAGGTATTGCCAGCCGAGGGGACTCCGCCCAGATGTCGGGCTGCTTGACTCTTCTACAGTCTTGGATATATGAGTATTTCCCCGATTTCCGACCCCGAGGGCATCTACCCATCGGTCCTGACTGTCTCGCACGATCACGCTCGTGGGGCGTAGGGAATGCGCCACGGTCAGACGATCGGCTCACAGCCATCCGTCGGCGCCTCGACAGACTCACTGCCTCCGATGTACGTGAATTTATTTTATTTAAATTTAGTTACCCGTTATTTAAAATAACATAATTATTTTTATAAATTCTCTTATGCAATTGTGAACAGGTGCAATGGTTGCCATACGGCAGCTTCAGCCCAGATGCGATAGAGTCGAGGACTCTTTATAGCGGATGGATTCGATACCGCGATGTCGTCGAGCCGTACTTACCTGCGCGGTGTCTGCGTCAGCTGGGGTATGTCCAGACTGTCCCTCCCCCTATATTCCCGCCAATCAGTGCAGTACGTGCTTGGGAGTCTAGGAACTACAAGGTTGAGCATTCTGAGGCTGGTGCAGTATCCCTCTGGACCCAGTTCCCGATGTCTGGGACGGTCAACACAAGTATGTTGACCCACACCACACAGGATCGCGGGGAGGCGACTGAGGATTACCTGCAGTGGTACAGTCGGGTTTCCCATCCGACTCTCATGGGCGAGGAGCTGCCGGACGAGAACGAGGTCCCAACGCGTGTCAATACCGCCTATGTAAGTTGGTTACTAAATTTTAATTAATGTTAATTCATTACAATAATTTTTTTTTTTAATAAATTTTAGTCTTATCTTTTTATTCTTTCATTTTTTTAGTGGGTGGACCGTCTTTTGGGCATTACATCGACCTTGCAGCAGATTGTTCCAGACTGTCCGGTGGCGGCGGAAGTCGAAGAACAGCTGGCTAAGTTTAAGTTGGATTACGACAATGCCCAATAATAATGTAATGAATTTTTTTTTTTTTAATTATTATTGTAAAACATTAAGTTGAATGATTTTTTTTTTTTGCTAAACTTAAGTTGAACTGATTCATTTATTTATTTTTATTTGCTAAACTTAAGTTGAATGAGAAGCGTCATACCATAACTGAATAATATCGTTCTTTTATTCAAGAACGATTTGTTTGAACAGTATACCACAATTGCAACCTAGACTGGTACTGATGCTCCCAACCCACAACCGATTGATCTCGGTAACGGAACCACATGTTATGAATAGGCGGTAATGGACAATCATCAGTCAAATCTAAACGAATGTAGTGTTCTACGGTACCAAGATGGCAAATGGCAATCTCACGACATGGTCCTCTAGCCGATGATCGTGCAGTGAGAGGCAACACTGTGGTGCTGAATAAGTCGTGCTGCCCACCGTTTGGACCAGAGCTCAAATGAACGACAACCACATTAAATAGGGTCGCAACGGCATAGAGGTCCTGCGGAACTTCGAACCAGTGAGTCGGTCCACAAGAGCCTCTGGCCCACCTTATGCGACGGAGTCCGGCCTCGATATCTCTAAAATAGATGTACTCGTACAATTCAGGGTGGTTGTCGACCTCCTTCGCAATGTTTTCTCTTGCATCTGGCCAGTACTTCTGATGACCATACATGTGACTCGCGATGACCCGAAATCCGCAGTTACCATCCGCTTCCACATTCAGGTAACTCACTATGTAGTCCAACATATGCCAGGGGATACATTGCCAATATGAAAATCCAAAAATATTTGTCGGTCTAAACTCTGCAATAAATATCATAATAATTTCACGTCACAATTTATATAATCATATAAATACTTTAATTAACGCTCAGCCGTATTTAAAAAAAAAAAATGTATGACCTTCATCCCCTTGTGACTGTTGAGAAGACGAACTTGTCTGTCCACGCGAAGAATTGGTCGTACGGCTCGATTTCCGACCTCGCGATTTTTCGTTGTACTCAAAAGCAGATGGTTTACGCTTAGTTGAATTAGTTTTCTTGGGACGACCTCGCGGGTTATCCTTAACCTCAGGTTCCGCATAATCCTGTTGGTCTGGGTAAAGATGACTGTACATGAACTTATTCACGTACCGCATCGTCGCGGGATCGCGGGTTTCAACCTCAGTCACAAGCGTATGAAAGAATGCCGCATCTGACCATGCAGCGTTGCTCGCCTGGCTCGGATGACCAGTCACTACAAGTATACGATAAAAAAGTCAATGAATTAAAACAAATAATGTATTTTAATAGAAAATTATAAATAAAACATTAATCTTAAATTACCTGGCTCTAATATCTCGAGCGTTCTCCAGAACTGGTGAATCATTCTGAGATCAATCGAAACATCGAAATCGTCTGCGTTACGGAGGAGACAGGCACAAGGAAGTCCATGAGTGAGCTGCAATACACAACCGCAGCTAGTGTAAACATCGGTGTCCAACTTGTGCATCCTCGTAAGCTCAGCGTCCAATAAACTCAGACAGTAATGCGAGACCCTCAGTATCACGCTCGCGAAACGGATTCCCTTTTACCTTGTATTCTTCTTAGATCTCGAGGCCTCAAGCGCCGTCCTGATAATACTTTACATAACGTTAGATTATAATTAATTAATGCAGTAATATAATAACGCATTTAAAAATTGCAGTACGTACTTGATTTCAGTCACTTGATTATCGATATGCTTATTAATCTTCTGCCAAACCATATCGAGCGCGCCGGTGGACGTCTGAAGCCACTCCTTCAACGCAGAGTGGGCACTCTCCACCCTACAGGAAGTTGTGTTTCCAAAATGTGTCACTCGGTTGGTCCAAGCCTTCACAAACTTCTCGCGGTGCACTAACCATGTGCCCTCCACATACCGTATCACCTCTGCATTGTTCGAATATTTTGCGCGCAGCTCGGCAACAGCATCGTTGTAGGCATCGAACGTACTGGCCTCTGCAATCGCCTTCCACGTACTGTGCGTGAAAATCTCCGAGAATTTTTTATTCTTCCCAAATAGGTGGTAGGTTCTGGCTTCCACATCTTTGTTGATGTGCCACGTGCAGAGTAAGTGGGCTGATTCAGGAAAATGCCTCTGAATAGGAGTGAGTAGACCCAACTCTCTGTCACTGACAACAACATGAGGATATACGCTTTGGCCTATCAGTAGTCTCAATTTCTCTAGAACCCAGTCCTAACTGGTCTCTTTCTCGTCCCTGATGAGGGCATACCAATTAGGAAGTTCTGGTTGCACGGCGTCATCCCAATCATCTCGACCAACGGCATCTTGTACCTGTGCAAATGTGACCAAGAAGACAAAAAATATAAGCACATAAATATATGCGTCAACACTTTTAAGATTCATACTAATAAAGTATTTACAAGTAACATACCTGTTGGTTTTATACGTGGAATCTATACCGACATACCAGTGATATGTCCGGAATTGATTGATCGACGCAGGATGGACCATGAATATATGCGTCAACACTTTCGTGTTCGGATCGAATTCTACATAAACTGTATACTCGCTGCTCACGGCCAAATGCATAAGCTGAGTAGGAACGTCTCTACCGTCGGAACCCTCTCTCCGCAGCTTATCTCTAAAGTTATATACCTGTCACCGATTAGCGTTAATTATAATGATTATTATAATTTAAAACAAAAATTTTATTATATTAATAAATAAAAAAGTATATTAATGCGATTAATTTGATAAAAAAATTATTAACTATCACAATAATAATACATTAGTAAATATAATAAAGTTTATTAATTATTACAATAACTTTTACATATAAAAAATTACTAATTATTATAATTAACTTAAAAAATTTAATTAAAACATATATTACAAGATATAAATATATATACCTGGCGCACATGAACGTTGTCTCCCGGATTCTTTTCCTTCAGCGCGGCCATAATTTTTTTCGGGGCCACCTGAGCGTCCGTCATGTCACGAACAATTCTCTTAGATGAAGCGCTGAGACCGCTCAACTGGCTATGACCCTCAGGATACACAGCAAATGCATGGTTATGGTAGCCTTTCTCTTCATTGCTACATCTACAGATCCTCCAGTATGGAACGCCGGACACCTTTTTTACTTTGATCTCAAAATTGCAGCCGCACTTATTCGTTTTTGTCCTTCTAGAATTTTCGCCTGTGCCTCTGTACCGTTCGCCTCTATGGCACTTCAAAAGTCTGACCGTTTTCTTTTTGTGGCTCGAAATAATTAATAGGAAACCATTCAGCATTGTCTGGTGTTTTGTAGCTTCAATAGCCCCCTGAGCACTATTATAGAATGAAGATGTATCGAAACGCAGACTGTAATCAACACCATCTCCTCCAAAATCTTCCCATGACTCCTGCTATATAGTACAATATTTTTATTTTTAGAACATGTTAAATTAAGATAATTAATTCTACGATGTAACATAATAATTTGTAACTCGTAACATGATATTATCTAACGTTCAATTAATATAATTTGTAACTCCTAACACGATCACGATAATATCTAACGTCCAATTTATATTATAATAAACATGTAACACAATAACTTGTAACTCTTAACACGATACTATCTAACGTCAATTTATAACATAACTAAAACTAATATATAATGTAATAGTTTCTAACTCGTAACACGATAATATCTAAACGTCCAATTTATATTATAATCAACATGTAACATAATAATTTGTAACTCCTAACACGATAAACGTCCAATTTATATCATAATCAAGTCTAAAAAGTAACATAATAATTTAAAACATAATAATATAGCCCAATTTATAACATAATTATTTCGAATAATAACATAAAAAAAAAAAAAAAAAAAAAATCGGCCGACCGGCCGGCCGAACCGGACGGACCGGTTCCGACCGGCCGTCGTTTCCGGATGGCTTTCTTGCCGTCCGGCCGGCCGGTTCGGACACGGCCGGTCTGACCGGCCATGCTTTCCGGACGGTCTTTAAGCCGTCCGGCCGCCTGTTCCGGACGGGCTATAAGCTGTCCGGAACCGGCGGCCGGACACGTATTTTTTCGTACCTCCGAATTTGACGACATTTCACCGTACACTTTCCTCTGAGATGTTTAGAAAAAATGAGAAGGGCAAAATTGTCCAAGGAGGGCGGTGAATAGTAACGCCCAAAGAAATCCATGTACGGACACTGTGAGCCACACGAAACAAGAATGGAGACAATTACCAAAGGATTTTCTTCTATGTATTTTCTTTTGTTTTCTTTTTTAAATTTATCTTTAGTTTATTCATTGATTATTATAGATTTATTATATGTTTATGTTATTAGATCTCGTGACGTGATTTTTTCAATATATTAAATATATACTATTAATAAATATCAACTAAATATTTAATTTTTTAAGAAACACATAATTAAATCAAACATCCGAAAACTTTTTCTCTAAAAGAATAAATCATATTATAAAGTACAAATAAAACTGTGAATAACATAGCACAAACACAGTTACACAAAGACATATTACATACCTGAAAATTGAAACAAACACAAACTGAAAGTCATAATATCTCAGTTATACAAGTTTACATTGATGTTGTTGCAAAAGTTGTTGACATTGGCACGGAACACGGCTTCTGCAACCCGCTTAAAGATTCACAGCTATGCAGAGCCCCCTCCCCGATGGTCACATGTATGACGAAAGAGAGGATAGAGCCAATTGTTGCACTACGGCTGATTGCGGTGTGAATCATCATCATTGCTCGAAGCTGATCGATGAATCGATTGACTTGAGTTTGGGTTTCGTATTGATATTTGGATTTGAAACCCTAGCAGTGATGTGGGGGTTGCTGGTCCACCGAAAGACGTTAGAAATAGTCGATTTAGCCGATTGCGTGTTTGTCGACCTTTCATCGTCGGCATTCGCTATGTTGCGGTGGTCGACGGCTTCGTGCGGCGATCGCGGGGCTCACGTACGGTGGTCGATCTCAGGGTCTCGGTACCTCAGGATCTTCTATTGTTTTACTCAACACCTCTTCGTATGCCTCGGTGGATCAACAAAATGAAGATAAACCTCGACTATGGGAACTAGAGAGGGGGCGACCGTGTTGGGATCTATGAGGATCTTGTTTTGTACAAGTCACGAATTCAATACCAAACGTAAACCTATGCGCAGCAGATCTAAAGGTTTGACATAGAAAACTTACGGCTTAAAAGTTTCTGAATCTGACAAATTCAGATTGACCGGGAGAAGCAGTCGGAGTCGCCGGGATCGAGCGGGCGGTGGCGGGATCGCGGCGTCATGCTTATTGGTATATATGAGGATCTCGTTATGTACAAGTTAGGAATTCAATAGCAAATATATATAAACCTATGCGCAGCGGATCTAAAAGTTTGACGTTGAGAACTTACGGCTTAAAATTTTCTGAATCTGATAGATTCGGGATGACCGGGAACAACACAAGAACGAAACTGGATCACACGAACGGGACATCGGGAATCGGCCATGTCGCGTGCGGATGGCCGGTCGTGTCGCACTGGCCGAATCATTGCGAGCTCGCGTGGCAGGTCCCGGTCGTGTCTCCGATCGGCGGCAGGTGCTCCGGCTGGTCGGGGTTAGTCCTCGGGCTCCAGGTCGTGGATTGTCGACTTCTGTAGATGATCACCGGGTCTCAATTACCTTTGAATCTTCTATTGTATTACTCATACACCTCTTCAACTTGTACCGGTGGAGCAACAAGAAGAAGATAAAGCTCGAATGAGAACTGAGAGAGAGAGAGAGAGAGAGAGAGAGAGGCGTCGTGTATTTCACACGAGTCTAATAAATTTGTTCTCTTCTCATGAGCTTAATGATGTATATATAGAGCTACAGTAGGGATCCTTAGGAGATTAGGTATAGGGCTTCTTAAGTAATGGACTAATTGTAGGCCAGACCCACTCTTCCAAATACTTAAATGATATTATGAGTCACTAACATAATATTATTGCACTCCCTTTTCCTAGCCGAAATTACATTTGAGACTCCACTTATAATTACCCGATTTACCTCCTCATGTTAAGATATAATGTCCATTAATTAATTCGATTACTGACATCAAGAATTATTTACTTTATTATTTATTTCACCGAAGCAAGCCCTCGTTCATCACATTATTATTATGTCGGAGCTTAATCCACCTGCAGGGTTTAGCATAACAATTCTTCATGAACGCACTTTGGGGACATCATCAAACTACGCACATGGTGACCGTAAATATCCTAACAGCACATCATACATACAACAACATTACCCAAGACAGTAGGAATATTAATCCAGCGACTGAACTTCACCCAAGTGAATCAAAGTAATATGTACTGCATATATATGCCTGTTTAATATCTTACGGACTAAGAGAACGCAGTAATTAATCGAGGCTTAGTTCGTTTACGACGATCAGTATAAAACGAACTTCTCCTCTCTGGGATCATGTTCAATACATAAATGTACTAGTGCAACTAATCAATCAAGACCATCTGTATCGTTGACACTACAACCGTTCGGATGGGGTGTTCCTTTCCATCTATGTTGTGAACCACAATTCTTGTTTCGCAAGTAACTGATTAAATGATCTTCTGTTCGCCCGATGACGACCCATCTATCTAAGTGCAAAACAACAGAACATAGAACTTGTTTAATCTAACATGATTCTCATTCATAAAGGGTAAAAGTGTAATATCATCCAAAGGCAAGCTTTCAGTATATAACACTAACAATCTCCCACTTATACTTAAAGCTTTCGCTTTTACAAGTATAGTCCTATCAATCCGTTATTCTAAAAGACCTATGTCGATCCTATCATCATGCACCTGACTCACATTCCTTCCGCGTGTTTGACGAAGGCCTTTCCGGGCAAACTCTTCGTGAAAGGATCAACTAATTTGTCCTCTGATGCAACCTTGGCAACATCAACGTCTCCTCTACCAATGATATCTCTTATCATATGGTACTTGCGCTCTATGTGTTTGCTTGCTCTGTGGGCTCGTGGTTCCCTTGAGTTTGCCAATGCTCCACTGTTATCACACTACACGGTGATACAACGTGGAAAACTCAGAATCACCTCTAAGTCCACTAAGAAGTTTCTGAGCCAAACTGCTTCTTTCGCTGCCTTTGAGGCTACTATGTCCTCGGCTTCCACGGTGGAGTCTACCATGCATTTCTGCTTAGCAATCCTCCATGAAATGGCTCCACTTCCCAAGGTAAACACATATCCTGAGGTTGACTTACTCTCATCTCTATCTGATTGGAAATCAAAATCACTGTAACCCAACGGTAACCAACTGTCTGCACGGTAAACTAACATGTACTTCTTAGTCCTCTTAAGGTACTTGAGTATATGCTTCACCACAGACCAATGTTTCGGTACCGGATTACCTTGATATCTAGCTACCATGCCAACGGCGTAGTTAATATCGTGTCTCATACACAGCATAGCATACATAAGACTTCCTACTGCCGAAGCATAAAGAACTGTTTTCATGTCTTCTTTCTCTTGAGATGGCGACATCTCCTTGGATAGACTTATTCCATGTCTGAAAGGTAACATACCCTTCTTGGAATCCTGCATACTGAATCTGGCCAAGACAGTATCTATGTATGCATACTGGAATAAGCACAACATTCTCTTCTTACGGTCTCAAATGACCCTAATACCAAGAATGTGTCCTACTTCACCTAAGTCTTTCATATCAAACTACTTAGCCGACCACATCTTTACGTCTGATAACTCCTTCTTACTATTTCCAGTGAAAAGTATGTCATCTACGTAAAGAATAAGAAACACCACCACGCTGCCACTGATTTTCTTGTACACACAGTCGGACATTGAGTGAACCCGTACGACTGGATCACCTCATCAAAACGGATGTTCCAAGATCTCGAAGCTTGCTTCAGTCCGTAAATAGACTGATTAAACTTACATACTAGATGCTTACGTCCCTTAGCAATGAATCCCTCTGGTTGTGACATATAGATGTCCTCTTGAAGGTTACCATTAAGGAAAGTCGTCTTGACATCCATCTACCAAACCTCATAATCCATATGAGCGGCTACAGCCAAGAGAATCCGAATGGACTTAAGCTAGGTCCGTCATCGAGCAGGCGCGCGAGGCCAGCGGTAACACTAGGTAGCGCCAGGATGCGTCGAGTAGTGGAGCACCCACGGGCAACCTGCAGCATTTTCACCCAGGAGATCGGTGCCAACCGCGGTCAGGCCCTGCCAACGCCTAGCTCACCGAGCCCGCACTGAACCACGTGCCTGAGCCGTTTTGAACCCTGAGCACCTTTTTCAGTTTTGAAAATATATTTCCGAGCCATGGACGTGATTTTAAGCTGGACCATAATTAACTCTGAAACCCTTTTTCCGAGTCTTAAAATGCCTTTAGCAGAGAGTTCCAAATTTAAGAAATTTTTTCTATGTCAATAAACTTAAGATAAGAAATTCTTCAAATTGGTAAATTAATTTTACCAAGTTGAGTAAGATATTGATCCGAGTCGTGCTTCTAAAATGTGAAATCCGAGGAGTCGAGCCCTCGAGTATCCTATTGAAGCATCCACTCATCATCTTTATCCGTGTAACAGGTGGGGAAGTCTATGCCATGTTTTATTTCTTATAATTATTATGATTATTATGATAGTTGGATGTTTCATGAATGTCCGCCTGCGAGACGACGATGAATTATTACGCCCATGAGACGATGATAAACTATATATTATGTTTTGCTTATGAGACGACGATGAATTATTATGTTTACGCCTATGAGACGGCGTTATTATCGGTTTATTTATGTTACATGCTACATCATGGTATCCGCTAATTATATTGAATAACAACATAATATAGGCTCAATGGGTGCTAGTTGTTTTGCTCACCCCCCACAATTATCATGTTTAGGTTGAGCAGCTGGCTATGGACACGGGAGGGCAGTGGTGATCTTTTTATGTTTATTTTATGTTTTCCACAAAACATTTACAAACTCTTGTTTTTACCTTGCTTTGTGAATGATTTGAGTTTGTGCCTATGAAACAATGCTTTTCAATTTAAGACTGAGTACTTTGAATGTTCTACATATCTTAAATTGTTTCAGAAAGAATATGAGATTTGGGATGTGATTTCCCTAAGGAACCGAGTGTGAGAATTTCATTAAGAAAAGAAAGAAAGAAAGAAAGAAGGAAGTTTTTAGAAAGTTTAAGAAGAAAGTTTTTAGTAGTACCCAAGAAAATGTTTTATTTTGAAAAAGTTCAAATTATTTTCGAAAATCTTGGCTTTTTCCGAAGATAAGTAAGTGGGCGATACACTATATGTCTACATATACAGTATTCATACCTACCATGTGGACAATCTGAGCCGTTAGTGTAACGCCCCACTTTTATTTGCCGAAAATCAGAATAAATTTTTTAATTTTTTTTTAAACACCTGAGGCGCTACTCATTTTTAAAACAAACTTCCATACTTAACCAATTTCTCAATACTCTATCAATCATCAAACTCAATCATCAATCATCAACAATATCACTAACTCCCAAAATGGGTTTTCCAACAATTCATAGATCATCACCCAAACCGGGTTCCAACAATATTCGTAAATTCTAAGGAGCATCTCCTTAACTTTATTCAGTCATAAAATACAAAAATCTTAAATGCAATAATACTCCAAGTTCATAATCTTAAAAACCAGTTTCAATAATGCAGAAGCATAACAAATAATAGGACCGGTCTTATAGACCGACCACCACTCGCTCTACTCCGCCATCGTACCTGCCTCGCTTAACCTAAAACGTGAATTTCAGGTGGGGATGAGCACAGTTGGAAAAAGTAGTGCTCAACACTATGCAGTAAACATTATTCAACATATAATGACAATATTCATAACAACACAGGTATGGTCGCAGCATGTATACGAAACAATCAATTATCTCAATCTCCTATCAATCATATAAATAATAGACTCATGTGCACACCTATACCAATAGACTACTGCTGGTAGACGTATCAAATGCCCCTCGGGCTTCTATCGAATCGTATGCCTGCTTAGGCCTTACGTATTATTTGCCTGCTTAGGCCTTATGACACTACGTCTATGCCCTCCGGTCTTACACATCGAATGCCCCACGGGCTTCTATCGATGCCCAGTCAGTAGGAGTAACCCGCCGGCCAAGGCCTCACCTTGGTCTTACCAACGGGGTTGTCCAGCACAGGGACCTTTAACCCTGGTCTTACGGCTAAAAAAAGAGACTACCCTACGGGTACGTTCTATAGCTACGGGGATAACCGTTCGACGGCCGGTACAGCTCACATCGAAGGCTACATGGTTCACATGCATACATTGATCATACCATAATTAAATCAGTAATAACATTTACAGCATAGCCAATTTAAGAATAACAACCCACCTAGTAATCCGGTAGAAAAGTCACACAAACAAGTCGGTAGGTTGAGGGCTCGACTCCTCAAACACCTACATTAAGTCCAGATGCTATAATCAACATCTATTTGACTTAAACGGAAATCACAATTATATTTAGCCGAACTTGATTCAACTAAGTTGTTCGTGAAGTCCTGTGGAGGTTGGAACACTTAGACTCGACACCAAGACTCAACCAAATACTCATGGGAGTTCACATAATCCCAAACAAATATTGACCAAGTCAAACACTCAAGGAAACGAAAGACGAGTCGATTTACAGTTTTTATTGCAAAAGCCATATAATTGAAAATACTAGATTTTAGACACAAAATAAGTTGATCAGGTTATCATATGAATTTAACTCTGAAAATTTAATCAAAATTTCATCTCCCAGAGTTAAGCAAAACCACCAATTTTCAGTCCCAAATTCAAAGCATGCTATTTTATAAAATTCGAACAAGTTTATGGCAAATACGAGCATAAATTAGCAACCAGATCAAATGAATGAATTAACCTGTGAAATTTTTATCTAAGGAACCCCAGCATGTACATAGCAATATGTAAACATATCAGCCTTAAACTCCTAACATGCGATTTATTAAAATTACTACACATTAGCTGTTTTCGAATTTTCAACATAACTGAACTTATATGAACTCCAAAAATTGTAATATTTTAACAGCATGAAATAAACCATAAAACATGCACTTCAACCAAAAATCATAATTTTCCAGCAACAGATCAATTTTTCACAATTAAAACAATTTCTGGCAGAAATACAAAATAATTTATTTACCTAAGCTATCAGAGTCCAAAAATTATGAAAATTTAAAACGACATCTAAAACAGACAAGAGAACAACATATTCGAATATCAGCAAATGTCAAGCACTACACAGTTTATTATGCAATTAATATGAAACTGACCAGAAATTATTTCAATTTATTAAAATAGCTACAAACCTCTTAAAATCATGAAAGTTTTATACCAGCTACATATTCAACGGAGACAATTACCCTCAAAATTTCAAGGCAAACGGACCAGCGAGCAATTTATTATGAATTTATTACGAAAACAACCATTATACAATTTCGACAATTATTCAACGACTCGATTCACGACGAAATCGTCCGAAGTCTTCGCCATAAGACCAAGGACGGTATAATGTTCCAATCCATAGTGACTATATCACGAATCGACGAGGTCTCGTTCGATTTCACAGAATCGAAGAGTTCGTCTACATACATTCAACATGTATTTAAATCTTGCGAACACATAAACAACATGGGCACGTACACATGTATTTGTAAAATACATTCAACATCCAAGTAAACACACAACATAAACGAGAAGGGTCGAGCCTTGTACCGTTCTCGAGAAACGTGAGAATGGCTCGGCCCGAACCCTTGCCGAGTGATCGGACAATCAAAGAATACATTACTCAAAGATTACATACAGAAGATGGCATTAGCTATATTTGCACACAACATGGTTAAGGATTGAGTACTCTAGTTGGTTGTAAGTTGTATTTGTTGATACTGGGAAGAGGTTGTTGAATGTGTGTTGTTAGTTTTGAAAACTTGGTTGATTGAGTTTTGTGCTTGGTTGTAGGTTGTGTTTGTTGATATTGGGCATTCCAGTGAGGTTGTTGAATGTGCTTTAAAAATGAATGCATACTTCGTTGATTTAGTACTATGGTTTGGTTGGTAAATTCGATTTCGGGAAGTTGATTGTATTCGATATTATAAACCTGCAAGAAACATGTTTGTTGAACAAGAAACAGGTTTCTTGTTCAAGAAAAAGGTTTTTTTTTGTTCAGGAAACTAGTTTTCTTGTTCAAGAAACCTGTTTTCTTGTACTGTTTCTTATTCAAGAAACTGTTTGTGACGTGGGGGAGCACTGGGTGGTATGCCGTGTCCTCTTATCTCAATGGGTGATCCATGTGTACAACTTGTTGGCCCACAATTCGGAGGACAATCTTGGTCGAGCGCAGACATCGCCAATTTTGTACACATTCCCATCCCAAAGCCGTTGTGAACAATTCGCAATTTACTAACGTTCATCTGGAAAAAAAAAAAAGAAAAAGAAAAAACTTAATACAAATGTTTTCTTCGACTTATTTTTCCTTGAAATGTGTTTCTGAACAAAAATATATGAATACAAAACACAGTTTCTTGAGCTGAAATTGTTTCATGTTCAAGAAACAGTTTGTTGTTCCAGTTTCTTGAGCTGAAACTGTTTCTTGTTTAAGAAACTATTTTTGTTCAAGAAATTGTTTCTGTTTCAAGAAACGATTTCGTGAGCTCCTAAAACTCCAAAAAATGGCTAAAGAAACAGTACAACAAAAGTCATGAACTCCAAAACAGAGCCCATTTTTTGAAGCAAAAAAACTCTATTTTCTTGAACCCCCAAAAAATATGAGTTCAACAAAAAAAAATTGGCTCTAGACAAATCAATAATTTTGGGAGCTCATTTTTGGAACAAAAATAATAAATGTTTTCAAAAAATTATTTATTTAACATATTTTTTTTTTAAAAAAAAAAATAGGTTTGCAAATATTTGGATATGAATTTGCAAAAAGTTTATGTACATTTTTTCTTTTCAAAGGGATTCACTTGGTGGTGCTGGAGATAATTTTTGGAAAGATGTCAATTTTTAGGAGTGAATTTCGGAAAGATGAGTAATTTTATTTATTTATTTATTTATAGCAATGGTGGCTAGCATGTGGAGATGGATGAGGAATGGGGCAACGGAGATGAATGGGGACCGATGGAGTGATGAAGTGAGAATCTTTTTCATTTTTTCATTTTTTTTTTTTGTAGCTAAAACATTAGTAAGGGTAACATTGTCTATTTACCCCATAAAATGGCCATATTCTTTCCACAAAGATGGCTAGTTTTCATTTTTTTCTTCAAATAAGGGCTATAAAACCGAGCCTCTGTGTATAGAATAGGGCTGAGCACGAGTCTTGGAAATTACCGAACCGTACCGAAAACCGAACTAAACTTACCGCGAACCGAAAAATATCCATTGACCATTTGACTATCTCCGAACCGAACCGTACCGAAATTTTTTTTGGTCCGGTTCTGGAGATTCATAAAATATCCGTACCGAGAACCGGACCGAACCGAAAATAACCATACCGAACCGAGGAACCGAACAAGAACCGATTCCAATTCATAAAATCCATATATATATATTTATATTTTATCATATGTACTTTTTTCATCTTTGTACATAATTGTATTCAAATAAAATCTATTATAATTCATATGTATTGTACATAATTAAAAAGAAAAATAAATTAATATATTCTTTCTATTACAAAATTTGATACATGTCAAATATTTTATTAAGAAATCATTAAATACAACTTAATATAATTTGAATTCTGAATGTTTGGGAAACCGACCTTTATAAAGTAAGTCTTTCACAAAACTTGTAGAAAAGTTATTTATTTAAAGGTGATATATTCTAAAATAAAAATAAATTAAAATATATCTTTACCATAATATTAGATTAAGAACGGATATATCGATTATTTTATTAGTAAATTAAATATCTTCACTTTTTGAAAACAAACTTGACATGTACTATATCCGAATCTCACGATATCGGCCGGAAGAGATTAATTTATTTGGACATAATATATTTCCAAAATATGCTTTTATTTCACAAGTAACTATCTTTAAATTGACCATTGTTGTTCATATATGTCTTATCACTTGTGGATTTTGGCATATAAACGTTTAGCATATAAATCTTTCAAATTAAATTATGATATTTTGCAACTAAAAGATAATTATCACTTTTTTGGTAAAATAAAAAAAAGTTAACCACCTATTCTAACTATTAATTGACGAAATATCTATTGAAATTAAGAGAGGTTTATGATTTTTTTATCCATGATATGTACCATCTAACATGCAATTTGGAGATTTTTATTAACAAAAAATAATAAAAAAAATAAAAAATAAAAAAAATAAAAAAATTTAAAAAATCTCTGAAATCTCTGAAATCTCCGATCCGTACCAAACCGACCCATTAGAACCGAATCTCGGAACCGAACCGAACCGAACCGAAATTTGGTTCGGTTCGGTTCGGAGATTTGTTAGAACCGGTTCGGTTCCGAAGATTTCTAGATCTCCGAACCGAACCGACCCGTGCTCAGCCCTAGTATAGAACTCAATAAACAAGAGTACAAGGGTAGTCAAACGACTAAAATCAACTTGGTAATACAACAATAGTCCCAAGAGGCTCGAGAAAGGCTACTAACCTAACCCTATACAGGAAAAGAATAGGAGCCCAACACAACAAAGTTCAGAAACTAAAAAGAACTAACAAAGGAAACATTAAAATCAGACATTGTACCACCCAACTCAAAACACCGGATCTTTAATTACCATGTGGATCTCTCCCTTGTATCCGCACAAATTACTTATCATCTGTCGCGTCGTGTAGAGAGTTTGTGCCGCAGAAAACCCAAATCATATCCAGCTAACCCCCATGGATCAATTCATCATTGAGCCTCAACAACCAATTTTTATTAACACAACAAAAATAATTAACTAATCATAACAAACAGTATCATCTCAATTAATATACCAAGGGTACACAATTATTTATTTATAAAGCAAACAAAATAATCCCCCTTCCGCCGTTCAGTGCTCGGAAAGAGTCTCTGGGGAAACCCTAGGCACCACCCTGCAGACGAGGTCGTTAGCCCGTGGAGCTGTCAATCCGAGGCGCTCGGTCATGTCGACTTTCCCGCACCCCTCGGGCAACCTCCAGTCAAAGCACTGCACCATTGTCCCAATAATAACGATGAGCTCCTGTATGGCGAGCAGCATCCCCGGGCAGCCCCTCCTGCCCGTCCCGAAAGGCAGGAGCTCAAAGTGCTGCCCCTTGATGTCTATGGAGCTCCCGATAAACCTCTCGGGCCGGAACTGCATTGGGTCCTCCCAGTAGTTGGGGTTCCTCCCCATGGACCAGATGTTGACGAAAAGGAGGGAGTTGGCAGGGATGGAGTGCCCCCCCACCACAGAGTCAGAGACGGACTTCCTTGAAATCATTGGGATGGGTGGGTGGAGACGGAACATCTCCTTCACCACTGCTTGAAGGTAGGGCAGATTGGGCCAGTCCGACTCCTCAACCAGCCGGTCAAGGCCCACCACTTGGTCAATCTCGTTCTGGGCCTTCTTGAGCACATCAGGGTTGTTGATGAGCTCAGCTATGGCCCACTCAGTCGCAATGGCTGTTGTATCCGTACCCGCCGTGAAAAAATCCTTGGAATAAAATAAAATAGAATAAAATAAAAAACCAACCTAATCAGCTAACTCAATAATTACTAGTACCAAGTGGAGAGGCCAATAGGTAGTGCTGTTGTTAATGCACTTACACAAATAGAATGCAACATAAATGAATTCTAAACAAGGAGGCCTATCTTATTTAAGCTGCAAAACGTACATAGGTAATTGCTGCCAACCCTCTGTTATAGGTTGCTGCAATATAATTATTATCCATATTACGTCAGATGGTTTAATTAAAAGCTGGACAAGCCAATTTAAGCCCTCAAGTGCCGCCCCCATTAACATTTGACTAATTTCTTTTTGTACAACTCACCGCATTTGGGTTAACTTATAATACGCTAACCAATAAACTTGTATAATTAAATTCGTGTATGTACAAAGTAAATAATGTAGCCGCTGTATAAAATTTTGATAACTTATACAGTATCCGTTAATAGTTAATTTATTTATCCTCAAACAGTTAATCTCGTATTCTCACGTTTCAAAAACTAAACGCATAAAAAGAAAATGTGAATTAACCAACTAATCATAATCATAATAATAATAACAGTGATTACCAGAATCAAAGCCTTGAGATGTTCTCTGGTAAAGTTCACCTCCGCCTTGCCGCCTTCCATCACATCGAGGAACATATCCAAAAAATCCCTCGCCTCCTCTCCTCTGCCGTGGCTCCGCCGCTCCTCTTCCCTGTCACTAATAATCTTCTCCAGCAGGGCATCGTACCTCCTCTGAATATCCTCCGACCTCTTCCTAATCCCCTGCAGATCCAAATTCTTGAAGAACCAGATCAAATCTGCCACGTCAAACTCCCCGAAAATCTGCGTCACCTGTCGAATCACAGTCCGGGCGGCCTCCGCGTCCCCCTCTGTCCCGGAGCACCGAATGCTGAGCATCATGTGGGAGATGACGTTGCTGGCCAATTTGACGAGCTCCTCGGTGACATTGACAATTTCCCCTAATTCGGCCTTACCCATGAGGATTTGGAGAAAGGCGCGGACCTCCATAGTACGGACGGGCTGGAAGTGGCTCAGGTTGCGGGCGCCCAAGAGCTCGTAGGTGCAGAGCTTCTTGATGTATTTCCAGTAGGGCCCATAGGGGGAGAATGCAAAGGAGGACTCGTAAGTGACGACGTCGATGGCGGTGGAGTGCTTGCGGTTGGAGAACACGATCTCGTGGGTCTTGAGGAACTCGCGGGCGAGCTCCGGGGTGGAGGCCACGACGCAGAAGACGGAGCCCAGCCGGAGCTGGAACAGGGTGCCGTGCCGCCTGCCGAGCTCGTGGAAGGTCTGGTGCAGGTGGGGGCCCAGGAGGTGGAGATGGCCAATGATGGGGAGGGCCAGGGGGCCGGGAGGGAGAGGCGGCCCGCGGCGGCGTTTGCGAGCTAGGGTCGAGAGGAGGGCGACGGGGAGGAGGATTAGGACGACGGCGAGGGAGATCTGGACGGCGTCCATTTTTTTTTGTTTTTTTATTTTTTAAATATCTATTTATTATTTCTTTATTTATTTGTGGAGAAAAAAGGAGAATTTTTTGGGAGGTGACAAGACAGTTGGGAAGTACGTTTGGGGCGGGTGACGTCTTTAATTGGAGGTGTTTTGGTTTTAACTTCGTGGGGTTGTTTATATATAAATGATGAAATGGAGCGTTGCTTGTGAGTTGATATGAGTGTGTGAGAGTGTTTTGGTAGAATGAGTGAGTTGATGAGTGTGTGAGTGTTTGGTAGAAGGAACGGTGGAAAATGCTTGCTGTTTTATCCATTAGCGGCTGGCATATCATTTACTTGGGTTAAGTTGATGCTACCGGCATGGATAGTACCCACTAGGTGTGTGGCTGTAGCATTTTTGCTATATGTTATTTAATGTAATTTTTATTTATTTGTATTTTTATTAATTTCTTTTTCTTATTTTTCTTTACTTTTCATCATCATTTCATAATAAAATTTTGAACATATAGTTTCACTTAACATAGTATGTCTGATTACATCCATTTTTACTATTTGTATTTCCTAACTTATATCAAAATATATATTTTAGGATTCCATCCGGTAAGACTTGTCTGAGAAACCAAGACTTGGATGTTTCGTCTTGTTTAAAGCTTCGTATGGGCGTTCAGAACTTTCAACCTTGCCTGTGTACCCCATCCAGTAAGATCACCATATTGCCTCCCCATGGAGAGAAGTCCATTTAAACCTGCTTTCCCTTGATTCAGTTTCCTGACAGCCTCAATAGTACGTTTCAGTTCTTCCGAGTTCGCACTCAGCTTGTTTTGCATACTCGTATGTTCGTTCATGACTCGACTAACTTCATTTTTGAGCTTCAAGATTCCTGTTCCGCTCAGCCAGTAGTTTTGAAGTCGAGAATAGTTCAGACCTCAGGCATTCAATGGTATGAGTCTTCTCCAACCCATCTTGTTTAGAAAGTTTGACACTACTCTCAAGAATGGAAGTTCGAGCTTTTGCGGTATCTAACTCATTTTCTTTTTGATGAGTGAAATAGGAGGTGGCTTGTTCAGTCAAAAGTTTATTTGCCTTTGTCAGTTTATGCACCTCACTCTGAAGTTTCTTCATAGCTTCAGATGCTTGTGCACATTTCTCCATAGCCAACAAGTGAACCGAATCAATACACATGTTCCGATCGGCTTCATCCTCAGATGCTTCAGATTCTTCTATGCCTTCTTCGAACCTTGTTGTGGCATGCGAGGTGGTGAGACACATGAACTTCCTTACTGAGGAATGAAATGCCATATTACTCGTGTGTGATGAAAGTTCTTATGTGCCCTCGTCATCTGAATCTTCCCACGTTGCCTTAGTGACTTGTTCTTCTTTTAAAGATTTGCACACTCATACTGAAAATGACCAAAATTCTCGGCATTGGCCCTTCTCGACTCGTTGCGTGTCCGGTTTTGGAGGAGGCGTATTATTCTTCTTGTCTTGAAACGTGTTCTTGCTGAAATTATTGAACTTCTTGCCAGCAAACTTATTCTTATACAACTTCTGACTCATCTTGCCGTAATTTCTCGCAATCAGTGCAAGGGCTTCTTTCAGTTCGCTGTCGTCCACCATTGAACCTTCATCATCGTTGCTATCTTCTTTCTCAACCATTACCGCCGCTTTGAGACTGAGTCCCTTGTTCTTGACTTTGACATAGCCCTGAGATCACCAAGAAGTTCATCAACATCTAGGGGCGCAATTCATTGAAAGCCTTCAAGGGCCGTAATTTTTTCTCTGAATCTAGTCGCAACTGTTCGCATAATCTTTTGAACTTGATGATTTTCAGAGATTTCTTCTCCAAGCATCCCACTTTGATTCACCAGATCACAAAATCTGGCATAATACATAACAATCGTTTCTTCATCCCTCATTCTGATTTCATCAAATTCAAGCATTACGCGTTGAAGTCTGGATGCTTTGACTGTCGTTGAACCTTCAAACTGATGTTGCAAAATCAGCCAAGCATCTTTTGTTGTCTTGCATTGAACTATCATCTTATGTCGAGTCTGATCAACTGCCATCATGATCGCATATAGAGCTTGATAGTTCGCTTCTTCTTCAAGTTTTTCGGTGTCAGTCCAGATGTCTTTTGGTTCAGGCGCAGTTCCCGATGAAAATACTTTCCCTTGATCTGGAGCTGCTGGCGTGACTGGATGTTTTGAGCCATTTTCGACACTCTCCCAAGCACCTTTTCCAAGAGATCTCAGAAAAATCATCATAGATCTCCAGTAGGAGTTGTTTGAGCCATCCAATTGCGGAGGCCTAGACATCGATCCACTTTCTTGATTCATGATTGCCCAATCCACACGTCCTTAGACCTTTCGTAAAATGTACGAAAACCCGCTCTGGTGCCAATTGAAATTTGATACAGGTATTCAAAAATACCCAGAGTCGCATAAAACTAGTAGACAGAAACTAAAAAAGATTCTTGCAATTGCGGAAGCAGTAATACTTAAAATTAAACCTTCAGGAGAGTGTCTCACTCTTCCTTCAAATCTCTTTCATTAATGTGAACTTCACAAACATCATTCAAGGGTTTACAATGCAGACTCCCTCTACACTCTACTTGAACAATGATTCAGACAAGTACTTATCCGACCACAAATCCCTTGTGGTTTTTCTCTTTTGAATCCCTCAAACTGAAACAGAACGAACCTCCGTTCACTCTGTGTTTTTGCCTCACAATTAACTCCACACAATTAATCTATGAACTCAATAAAAATACAATTGTACTCGAAACCTTACAACTTAGAATTTTTGGTCTCCCAAAAAATAAAGAGGATCCAAAAAACGTGCCCATTTCGAAAGTATCGTCATCCTTTTTATCTTGAACACCATATGGTAAGTCCTCTTCAAAACTTCACTGCCAAGTCACATTCATATATGGTAAGTCCTTGGTTGATTTGATTCTTCTTTTGGAAGGTCCAAATCCGTTGTTGTAACTTCTTAAAAAAGGAAGGCACGTCTTGATTGATCCTACATAAATGGCATACGCATTAGTCAACTTTATTTGACCTATATGTAACTAATTAACCAAAGGAGTTTATAGTAAACTTCCCTTAATTTTTCCAAGGCTGTATGAACATGGTGACATATGAAGGTTCATCGATTATCTGCCAAACTTAAAAAAAATACTAGATTGATAACCACTAACAGCTTTATGTAGCTGCCTATCTTCCCCCCATTTTTGCAAACAATTACATTCTTCACTCCATTAAACACTCTATCAATCTTGATTCCCACCTTCGTACTCATCCAGTTCAGAGGGACATTATACACTTGTACCCATAATTTGAGTTCCTCGAAACATTCATGAGTACTAGATATCACTGGGATCCATTCTTTGAGAATAAGGTACTGGTTCTCAAATAGCCAGTTATGGTCCGAGGCCACTTTTCTCTTATCCTCTATCGAACTGAAAATAAATTGAAAAAAATTGATACTTAACTCCTTAACCTCGAAGGATTGCTGGATTTTCCAAATGGCCCCCATTGTTCTGTTAATCCCTAGAATCCCAGCTCTCCTATCTCCCACGATATTTTCGAACAGGCTTCTTCCACACTCCTCTTCACTGGCTTTAATGTCATCGCCTTTGAGCTGAATATCCCCTGCTTCTTTTTCTAATAATGAACATTTTTGAAGTGTTGGCATCACATTTGAGCACTGTTGGAAAATATAGTGCTCACCACTATGCATATGAACAATATATAATATGTTAGAATGGTATAGTCGCAGCATGTATAAACAATAACAACATGTTACATCTCCAATCAATACGACAATGACTCACTCATGTGCACATCTACGCTTAGCCGCGAAAAGGGGATGTATAAACCTTAACGACGAGAGTGCGTGCCACACAACGGACACGGACTTTCATTAGGACTTAAGGAGACTTGCCTCGCACAGGCAACCGTATTACATCGACGGGGAATACCGTACCGATGGCCGTAACAGCTCACATCGATAAGTTACATGCTCACATGCATACTGAAGTGAATAAGATTTCACCCGTGCTCCTTCAACTCGAACGGCCACCGGACCTGCAAGAACCCAACGCCGGGATTGGTCCCGGCGTCGGGCCTTCGACGCTCAAGTCAGTATCACTCCAAATCCCAAGAATATAATTATGAATGTAGAGAGAGTGAGAGAATGGGATACCTTAACACCCCTTTTATAGGGGGAGTGTACCTTATGGCCCAAGTTGGGCTTGTCCAATAGCATCATGCTGCGTGTCCTAGCCATGTGTAGGCTTATTCTTCAATATATTCCTTTTTTATCCATTAAAACTGGTCTAGTATATAATATCCTATATCATCTAGTCCCCCCACTCTGGTCGAGTAAGCATGACTCGATTCAAGAGTGAAATTCCTCTTCGGGCTATTTCCGTTAACCTACCACTGAGGTTATAATTTGAATAAATCATCGACCACCAAATAGTCATCAAACCTCCAAATGGGCATCGGGACCCCAAATGAACACCGAATGACCACTAAGGTCAGAAACCGAAAGACCCGCTGCCGAGGTCGAATACCAAAAGACCTGCCTCTGAGGTCGAATACCGAGAGACCCGCCACTGGGGTCGAATACTGAAAGACCTGCCTCTGAGGTCGAATATTGAGAGACCCGCCACTGGGGTCGAATACCGAAAGCTGAACATCTACTGGGGTCAAAAACCGAATGACCCACCATAGGGGTCGAACACCAAAAGCCGAACGACCACTTAGAACGAAAACAGAGAGACCTGCCACTGGGGTCGAACACCAAAAGCTGAATGACCACTGAGGTTGAAAACCGAATGACCCGCCACTGGGGTCGAACACCAAAAATCGAGAGATCGTTGAGGTTGAAAACAGAGAACCAAGAAACCACTGAGGTCGAAAACCTAGTGACCACTGAGGTCGAAAACCTAGTGACCACTGTGGTCGAACACTAAGTAATCTGAGGTCGAAAACTGAGTAACTGCTGATGAGGTCGAAAACCAAGTGACCGCCGATGAGGTCGAATATTGAGAATTGAATGACCACTGATGAGGTCAAAACCGAGAACCGAGTGACCATCGATGAGGTCGAAAACCAAAAACCGAAGTCTTGAATTTAAAAATTTGAACTTACGTCTTGTTGTTTTTCCATCACCATGTTCGAGCTCTCTTCATTCAAAGATAAACCTTTCCTACCACCTCGTCCTATCATCGGCCCCTCAGCTCAAAATTTGAAATTCAACCCTACTGTTTATCCTCTCGAAAACTGAAATACTGACACCACACCGAAGTGGAAAGCCGAATTTCGACAAAGCCAAATAAAATCAATAACCTGAATAACTTGACTCTGTGAACTGCTCCGAGTGAACTCCCTCAATCTACTTCAGAGGTCGAAAAATAAATTCGACAAAACCACAATCAAGTAAAAATCATCGATCTACCACCAAGGTCTGCATATAAACTCCATGAGTTGCTCAAATGAACTTCCTCAACCTGCCACTGAGGTCGAAAAATAATTCGACATAACCAAAATCAAATAAAGATCATCGACCTACCACCGAGGTCTGCAAATATACTCCCTTAGTTGCTCGAAGTGAACTTCCTCGACCCGCCACTCGAAAAATAAATTCGACATAACCAAAATCAAATAAAGATCATCGACCTACTACCGAGGTCTACAAATACACTCCCTTAGTTGCTCGAAGTGAACTTCCACGACCCGCCACTTAGGTCAAAAAATAAATTCAGCATAACCAAAATCAAATAAAGATCATCGACCTACAACCGAGGTCTGCAAATACACTACCTGAGTTGCTCGAAGTGAATTTCCTCGACCCGCCACTGAGGTCGAAAAATAGATTGGACATAACCAAAATCAAATAAAGGTCATCGACCTACCACCGAGGTCTGCAAATAAACTCCTTGTCTTCACCGACCCAATACTAGGATTGACCACCCAGCTCGGAGGCCTTAGTCATGGTGGATTTTTGTCTTCGAACACATGTCTACCCTCGAAAGAGTGGTCGTTACATGTGACCACCCAGCCCGGAAGCCTTAGTCATGGTGGATTTTCTGTCTTCGAACACATGTCCACCCTCAAAGGAATGGTCGTTACATGTGACCACCCAGCCCGGAGGTCTTAGTCATGGTGGATTTTTTTATCTTCAAACGCATGTCCACCGTCGAAGGAGTGGTCGTTACATGTGACCACCTAGCCCGGAGGCCTTAGTCATGGTGGATTTTTTGTCTTCGAACACATGTCCACCCTTGAAGGAGTGGTCGTTACATGTGGCCACCCAGCCCGGAGGCCTTAGTCATGGTGGATTTTTGTCTTCGAACACATGTCCACCCTCGAAGGAGTGGTCGTTACATGTGACCACCCAGCCCAGAGGCCTTAGTCATGGTGGATTTTTTTTCTTCTAGTTGCTCGAACACTTTGACCTGCCACTGAGGTCGACAAGAAAACACACCAAAGACCACGGGACAGAATAGTAATTGATCATTTTCGTTAGTCCCATCGAATGCATAGTTATATCAAACAAGATATAAAAATAAAAATATCAAGCATTTTTCGACCTCCCTTTCATGTTTGTACACGACGACCTGAGTTGTTGTTTGCTCCATGCTTCCCACTCCTCACCATAGCCAATATCCAGTCCACCTGCTCATGCATTTTCCTCGACAAGATTTCAACAGATTTCATTAGTTGCATTTTATCCACATCGTCCGATTTACAATCCCGATACCAATAACAACAGAAGACGAATAAATCAAAGCAATCACGCTGTTCCACATTCGTTTATACAACACCTCAATCTATATGCAAGTCTCTACTACGATATGAAATCGCATAAACACACACTCAAATGTACAGTCGACCAGAATTTCACAAAGCCATGAATTCAACAAACAATTACAATAAATCATACTCTGCAGCTACAAACAATCATCAAACGAATGCACCAAACAAAAATCTAAATGAGTTACTCCCAATACCGAGTTCCTTAGTCATGACGACTCGAGACTGGCCAGCCCGAAGGCCTTAGTCGTGCCAGGTTTTGTTCAAGGCTCCACGTACACCTCGTTTTCTGCATTTTGTTAGTCACCCAAATAATAATTCCAGACATATCCACATACACCACCATCTCAGCGACATTTCACCCAAAATATTCAAACAATGCACATTTTTCCCAAAAAAGAATGCTAAGAGACTCTATATGTCACAAAATAGTGTCAGTCGATCTTGACCATTGACAAGAGTTGGGATTAATTTTATACCTGAAGGTCGAAAATGCCACTCCCAATTATCCTACCTTTCAAAAAGAGAATGATTTCTGCCTCTGAAATTGCCACCTGCGATCGGCACCATTCAGACTCGTTCCTCCTTATCTCCCTGCTTTGATGGATCCATGCTCGCTCATTTTGTTCTCAAAACTCCACAACTCGTCCACCATAGCTTATCGAGAGTCGGGTTATTTCGATGTTTCCTCGATAAGAATTCAAAGAGATATCGTTATCCATATTATATTCACGTCATCTATTTTGCAAGTCTCCATGCAAGAAAAACAAGAGATCCAATACAATCATCACCATCTCCTCGATTTAAGCATAAAAATTATGCTCGAGCAATGACATGCTTAAAAATTATGAATAGTCAATTCAAACAAAACTCCACATTTTCACATAAAAATCCAAATAAGAGACTCTGAATATATCAAGATATCAAATCATATCATCCTAGTTCATCTCCTCGAGTCCACCGATAAATGCACCAAGCACACGATAAAACACTCGCTAAATATCTCCAACTCGACATTACGACCCGTATTTATTATCAATCCAATAATTTCTCAATAAATAAATCAAATATCTCCACGGATAAATCGAATATTACCACGAGCAAATCAAATAATTCCACGATTGAATCAGATATCACCACGAAAAAATCAAATAATTCCATTATCGAATCCAATATCTCCACGAACAAATCCAATATTTTCAGGAATAAATCATATAATTCTCCATGAATACTCCAAATAATATATCGAGCAAATCAAATAATTCTCCTCGAACAAATCAAATAATTTCACGAACAAATCAAATAATATCTCGAATAAATCATATAATCTCCTCGAGTAAATCAAATAATGCTCCACGAATAGACCATATACTTCCATGAATTGATCAAATAATACTCCTCAAATAAATCACATAATTCCACGATCAATCAAATATGCTCCACGGATGAATCAAATAATCCCACGAATAAATAAGATAATTGCTCGAACGAATCAAATAAGTTATCCAATTTTCACCAATTGAAATCCTCAAGCCTCCATGTTTTCCAATTTAAATTAAATAATTTACTCCTTTTCACCAATTTAAAAATCCCTTGAGCCCATGATTTAAATTAACCGCATACCTTTATCGCGAGAATATCATCTCAAATTACCTTCACTGGCCACGTTGGGCTTGGGGAATGGCGGGCCTCTCGCGGGTTGATGGGCGGGCTCTGTGGGCTGGAGCTGTGCGCGAATCGGGCTTCACGTGGGCCCTCTGCGGGCTTATTGCTGAGAGGGCGCCGCCCGCACGCTGAACGTTCTGTGTGCGGGATTCCTCCTGGGCCTTACGAGACTTGGGCCTCGCACACAATAGCTGGGCTGAGGATGCTAGGCCTCGTGGGTGGGGCTTTCTCAGTGTCGGACCTCCTGTAGTGGCTGGAAAATTGGGCCTGAGCGGGGCCTATGAGGGGCTTTGCGGAGGACCCGATTTCCCCCTGCTCGAGATGGCATGGTGCACAGCAGCTCGCCTGAAAATAGTCGCCGGAGAAGAGTCAGCTCCGGCGAAAGTCGCTGTCCGTATGTGCGCCTCGACGAGGCGGTTATGATGGTACCGTCGGGTTGAAGTAGATCGACGGGCATCGCCGGAAAAATGAAGGGAATAACCGGATTTTGACCAAAATTTTTCTAGATCCAAGAACATTGACCAACAAATCGATGGCATTTCCGATGGAATTTTTGCTTGAAACTTTAAGGGTAGAACCGTCACGAAACGAGCTTCGCGATGGTGTAAAGATCTTTACGATCGGACAACTTTGGTCGGCGGCCGGCGGCGTCCGGCGGCGGCAGCGGCGACGTCTGGCGAAGGTTGGAAGCTAGAGATTCGTCTCGCCGAGAGGATTCCGGTGGTACCCTCAGATTCTTCATAGCCCTCCCGGATCATCGGGAAAATGCATTTGAATGTACGATTTTGACCAATTTTTTACTAGATCTGGAAACTTTGACCGCAAAATTGACGGCCTTCCCGGAGGAATTTTCGCATGAAATTTTAAGGGGAGATCCAACTCGAAGAGATCTATCCAATGACGTAAAGAATTTTCCGATCGGAGCACGTTTTCCGGCGGCCGGAGGTGGCGGCGGCCGGTAGAGAAGAAGGAGCTGGCTAGAAAATTTCTCGAACTTTTTGGTCGGAACTCCGTTTGGCTTTTTTTTAACGGGTCCCACAGACGGCGCCAATGAAGTGAATAAAATTTCACTCGGGCTCCTTCGACTCGGTCGGCCTCCGTACCTACAAGAACCCAACGCCGGAAGGGGTCCCGGCGTCGGGCCTCCGACGCTCAAGTCAGAATCACTCCAAATCCCAAGTGTATAGTATTGAATGTAGAGAGAGTGAGAGAATGGGATACCTTAGCCCACTTTTATAGGGGGAATGTACCTTATGACCCAAGTTGGGCTTGTCCAATAGCATCACGCCACGTGTCCTAGCCATGTGTAGGCTTATTCTTCAATATATCCCATTTTTATCCATTAAGGCTGGTCTAGTATATGATATCCTATATCAGTGTCGATGTTGTTCTCACAAATTTTTTAAGTCACGCCCTTCGTTCACCTAATTAGGCATGATGAATTAATGAAATCTAACAACTGTAAACGCCTCATGACACATGTCCACCCTCAAAGGGGTGGCCGTTACATGCGACCATCCAGCCTCTCGGCCTTAATCATGATGGATTTTTTGTCTTCGAGCAGATGTCCACCCTCAAAGGGGTGGTCGTTACATGCGACCATCCAGCCTCTCGGCCTTAATCATGATGGATTTTTTGTCTTCGAGCACATGTCCATCCTCAAAGGGGTGGTCGTTACACATGATGGATTTTTTTTCTTCGAGCACATTTCCACCCTCAAATGAGTGGTCGTTACATGCGACCATACAGCCTCTCGGCCTTAATCATGATGGATTTTTGGTCTTCAAGCACATGTCCACCCTCAAAGAGGTGGTCGTTACATGCGACCATCCAGCCTCTCGGCCTTAATCATGATGGATTTTTTGTCTCTGAGAACATGTCCACCCTCAAAGGGGTGGTCGTTACATGCGACCATTCAGCCTCTCGGCCTTAATCATGATGGATTTTTTGTCTTCGAGCACATGTCCACCCTCAAAGGGGTGGTCGTTACATGCGACCATCCAGCCTCTCGGCCTTAATCATGATGGATTTTTCCTTCGATCGGTCATTCAACATAGGCCACCACATATGCACAATAGAATTAAAACAATCGATTAGGCAAAGTGTTGAAAATTGAATCGGAAATTTCATTAATCCAGATTGAGAATTTCAGTACATCATTGCTGTGAAAAGTTTCCAACAATAGAAACAGGAAAAAGAAAACGAAAGGAAAAATTTTTAACATAATATTTCTTCAAGTTAGCCACATTCCATGACCTGGGGAGTGATCTTCCTTCAGCATCCTTGAGTGAATATGCTCCTCCCGCATGAACCTTTTCGACCAAGTATGGTCCTTCCTAGTTGGGCTCGAGTTTGCCCACATGCTTCAGCACATCCACCCTTTTCCAAACCAGGTCGCCCACCTGGAATCTTCTAACTTTCACCTTCCTGTCATGTGCTGCTCGCATCCTTTGTTTATATGCCTCAACTCTGATCGAGGCCTGTTCTCGAAGTTCTTCAATCGTGTCGAGGGCTGCCATCATCAAACTCTTATTCTGCTCTGGTTCATATGCGCTCGATCTCTGTGACTGGACCTCGATCTCGATCGGGAGTAATGCCTCCATACCATAAACCAAGCTGAATGGTGTTTCTCCCGTGGTCGACCTTGGCGTTGTTCGATACGCCCAAAGTACTGAAGTGAGCTCGTCAACCCATGCGTCTGACGCCTTCTCCAATCTCGTTTTCAGGCCGTTTAGTATGATTCTATTTGTCACCTCAACCTGTCCGTTGGCTTGCGGATGAGCAACTGATGCAAAATGTTGCTCGATCTTCATGTCATCACACCATGCTCGAATCCGCTTACCGTTGAACTGTGTCCCATTGTCGGATATTAACACCTTTGGGATGCCAAACCTGCAACAAATATTGTTATATAAAAATTGTATAACTTTCTCCTCTGTAATCTTGGCCAACGGTTCGGCCTCCACCCATTTTGTAAAATAATCCACCGCCACAATCAAGAACTTTCTCTGCCCAGTTCCTTGTGGCATCGGCCCCACCAGATCGACACCCCACTGCGCGAATGGGATAGGAGCGCTCATTGTAGTCATAGTTTTCGCCGGTTGATGTATTAGTGGCCCATGTTTTTGGCATTGCAAACATTTCCTCACCATCATCCTCGCGTCCTCCTTCATGGTCGGCCAGAAATATCCTGCCCTCAAAATTTTCGCCACCAAGGACCCCTCCTTGCTGTGATCGCTACAACATCCCTCGTGGGTCTTCTTCAATATGTATCGACCTTCTTCTCGTGTGACACATCTCAAGTGAGGTCCGACATACGACCTCTTATATAGCACCCCTTTCTGCTCGAAAAACCTCCTCAGCACTTTCGCCCCTCCTTCTTTCAACTCCTTTAGTATCGAGGCTCTCCAATCATCAACCTCTTCTATTTCCGCCACCTCACACTCGACCACACTCTTCTCCATGTGTAGCAAAGTAGCGCTTTTGCTCTTACAGTCGACCAGATTCTGCGCGATCTTGGATAATAGATCTGCTCGACCATTCTCTCCACGGGGTATCTGCACCAGTTCGAACGAGCTAAACTCTCCACGCAACCTCTTCATTTCTTCCACGTACCGTTGCATCCTCTCCTCCTTCACCTCAAAATCCTCCTGAAACTGGCCCACTACCAGCTGGAAATCCGAATATACTTGATCTGCGAGCTCCACCCGCCATGGCCAATTGCATTCCTTTAATGACCGCCTCGTACTCTGCCTCATTGTTCGACACCTTATACCCGACTTTGACTGCAAACTCCAAATTATCTCCTTTGGGTGAAATTAACACAATGCCCAAACCTCCTCCGACTTTCGACACCGATCCATCAATAAACATTTGCCAAACACCCTCTGCCTCCTTCTCTATTTTCATACCCTCCTGTATGAAATCAGCCAACGCTTGCGCCTTAATCGCTCTCCTTGGTTCATATGCTATTGTATATTCACTCAACTCGACCGCCCATTTCACTAGTCGACCCGATACAGAAGGTCGACCTAAAGTTTCCCCCGGCGGCATGTTCGTTCTCATCTTTACTTTATGGCCCAAGAAATACGGCCGCTTAGGCTGACCCTCCTCGAGCAGGGCCTGCTCGGGAGAAGCAGGGATGTGAATGGTCGGGGTGGTCTCCTCGTGCGGAGGTGAGCGCGGCGAAGGAGAGGCCAGTTTTTCGAGCTGCTCTGGCAGCTCGAGTTGCTCGGGTTGTTGGCCTGTCTGAGGGTTGGTCGAAGAAGGCTGCTCGACAGCCACTTCAGAAGGTAGTGAATTTGAACGTGCAGGCTGGGAGGCGGTCGGGCCAGCAGATTTCGAGCTCGACCCCTCGTCAGGTTGCTTCCTTTTCAAGGGAGCACTCCTCTTGGGTACAGAGATAGTGGGCATCTCTGTCAGAAACCACGAACAAGTTAGAACCACAACAGGTGAATCATATAGGGAATAACAGCGTGATAGTGCTCAGACGCATTCAACAAAAATAAAAATACCTGGATCGTTTGTAATTCGAATGAGGTGGAGAATTTTTTGAGAGGGAAGTGGAAGTGATTTATGGGTAAGAAGGCCACAGAAGTGTAAGAAGTTCTCATCCTCGAGTAGAGTTTTGGACGCAAAGGGCTTAGTGTTCCACACAGCGATCCGTTGGTCGAAGAGGGCACTCTGAGAAGGTACCACATTATCCCTCTTGAGCTCCTTGAGCCACGGCGTTGGCTCCCAAGGAAAGGCAGGGCTAGGTTCGACAAAGGCGAACTTGTCCTTCCACCTAGGAACGTTTGTAGGGGTGTCTGAAATGAAGTGAACATCGGCACGGCTTTTAAGGTAGAGCCCTTGGGTATGTTTTGAAGGGGCATAGCAATAGTGGAAGAAATCGAGATCGAGCCGACCCAGGCGGACGTGGCAGAGGATGGTGAAGATGGTAATGAACCGGATAGCATTAGGAGGAAGCTGGTTCAAAGGCAATTCGAACCACTGGCAGATGTCGATCAAATCTTGGCACAGAGGAAAGCGAACACCCAGCTTAAACTGAATCTCGAAAAATGTATAGCAACCCTTGGGGGGACAGTCATATGTATCCTTGGGACCAGGGGATACGAAAGCCCACCCAGCCGGGTAACCAACCTCGTTGGCGTCCAACCAGCCGGCGACGAGAGAGCAAGAAGGAGTTTGATCAGAGGAGAAAGTTTTGACTAGCCTTCTCTTCTTGGTAGGCTTAGGAGGCATGGTAGCAGGACTAGAGAAGGTTTGCAACGAAGGAGTGCTAGCAGGTTTCAAGGCAGATTTGGAAGAAACATTTCGCTTTGGGTTACTTGAGGAGACGACCTTAGAAAAAATGGAGTGCTGAGAGAGAGGGATATCATCTTCATCCCTCCCCATAGTCGCCTCAGCAGCATCAGAAGCCCCAAACGCTGGCCGACGGCGGTTGAGGGGGATATGGTCGAGGGCATCCTCGTCTGATTCATCAATCAGACGAGTTGATTGGCGAGGAGGAGAAGATGTGGCACAATCGAAAAGGCGAAAAACACTTAGAGGAGTGGGATTGTAGATTTCTGCAACAGAGCGGGAAGGCGAGTGAGGAATAGGTTGGCAAGTGAAAAACGGTGACGCGCCGTTCTCATCTTCACCGGAGTGATGGCTTTGAGCGCTAGAATCGGTGGAATCTGAAAAGTACAAGAAAGAAAGAGCAAGAGGAAAAGGAGAGAAGTTAGGGTATGGAAAGGCGGAAAAGAGGCGTTTCTTCACAGACGAAATGAGGAGGTTTTGGAAAAGAAAAATCGACAGACCGAACCAAAAATCGACAAAATAAATGCAAGAAAAAATAAAATTAAAGTGCAGGAGACTTACTCATGATAGTAGTTGAGAGTGGTCGTAGAGGAAAGCTTGAAACTGAGGGAGCGGAAACGCCGAAGAGCAGGGGAGTGCAATTTGCAGAGGAAGAAATTAGAGCACAAGTATGTAGAGAATTGCAAAGGTGAGAAAAGCTGAAAGATTGGCTAAGTACCGTATTTATAGGAGTACAGATGAATAAGGTGAAGAGTTAAGGGAGATGACCGTTAGATAGAAGAAGATCCAACGGTGGGAAAAAATTAAAGAGGCACAGATAGCGAAGCGGCACAAATCGCGAGGAGGCACGATGATTAAAGGAGCTGAATGGAAAAGACATATGGCAGGCGGAGAGTACGCTAGTAATAAAAGGGAATGAAAGACAATTTAAAGCGCACCATAAAATCGATCACGTGGTCGAAGAATGGTGGCGGCCTCGACAGAAGAGATAAGGAGAGGAGACCAGATGTAAGCGGGAGATCGAGGGGGTGGTAGAATGAAAAAGACAGCCTGAATTCACTCTTAGATCGAGTCATTTAGACTCGACCAGAGTGGGGGAGACTAGATGATATTGGATATTATATAGCTGAGGAATAGACCGGTTTGCATCATCGATCGAGTAACCTCGAAGTGGAGAAAGCCGGATTGGTAGAAGGATGATCGACCAGAAGGAAGGAGATCGAGCAGAATAGCAGAACTGGTCGAGGATCGACCAAAAGGGAGGAGATCGAGCAGAATAGCAGAACCGGGCGAGGATCGATCGAAAGGGAGGAGATTGAACACTCAACAGGTGAAGAGCAGTCTAGAGCGTGGTTTGAACGCGAGAAGGCGTGTGGATGGCGTTAGAAGATCCCAACGGCCTGCGCGGAAGAATAATCTCCCTCAGCTCAGAGGGACACGTGGCGAGAATATATTGGTGCAGAGTGATAAGGGCAAAAGCCACCCCTGACATTTTTGACACACGCACACTATGTGTGTACGGACGGGCAGTACGGGCAGGACAGCTCACCAAAAGTCGGGCAGTTCCTAGGGCAGGTATCTCACCCCCTATATATATGGGAGTGAGTCTTTTCTTGTAGCCTACGATTTATCCATTCTTTACTTTGGAAAATTGAGAAAACACATACTGATTTAAGCATTGGAGGCTCTTCACCGGAAAACCCCTCCGGTGTGAGAGTTCTGTGCAGGTGCGCGGTGTTCTACCGGTGAGGAAGAGAAAGGCAAATCGATTTCAAGCCGATCGGAGTGTTTTGCGTTACCAAATAGTATACTAAAAAATATTCAAAAATGTGATGAAACATATTCATGTTTTATTTAAAAAAAAAAATATAGAAGTTATTAAGCAAATAAATATAAATGAACAAAAAACACAACTCAAATGCAAAGCATCATCGTCTACAATGTTGCTCGTCGGCCCATGGCGTACGTAGAATCTCTCCTCCGCAAATGCACGTCCTTCTCCCTCACGCAGCAGCTCCACGCCCACCTCCTCACCACCGGCCTCCTCCACCTCCAAATCCCCCGCTCCAAATTTCTCGACTTCTGCGCCACATCCGCCGCCGGCGGCCTCCCCTACGCCGCCGCCGTCTTCCGCCGCGTCCCCCTCCCTTCCACCAACGACTGGAACGCCATCATCCGCGGCCACGCCCAGGGCCGCCGCCCAATCGACGCCCTCGCGTGCTACCTCTCCATGTCCCGCGCCCCCTGCCGCCCCGACGCCCTCACCTGCTCCTTCTTCCTCAAAGCCTGCGCCCGGGCCCTGGCCCGAACCGAATCCGTCCAGATGCACGCCTCCGTCGTCAAAGCCGGCGTCGGCGCCGACGTTCTTCTCCAGACCACACTCCTCGACGTCTACTCCAAGTGCGGCGATCTCGACGGCGCCTGCCAACTGTTCGATGAAATGCCCCAAAGAGACGTCGCGAGCTGGAACGCCTTGATTTCCGGCATGGCCCAGGGTAATCTCCCCCACAAAGCCCTGAAGCTTTTCAACACCATGATCGAGCAAGCAAGTCGAGGCTTCATGATGCCGAATGAGGTAACAGTTGTCGGGGCCCTATCCGCTTGTTCGCAGCTGGGCGCAATACGTGAAGCTAAACGAATATACGATTACATCCGTAAAAATCACCTCGACAAGAACGTAATCGTGTGCAATGCCATTATCGACACATTTGCCAAGTGCGGGCTCGTGGACCGGGCTTTCAGCGTTTTCCAGGGCATGAATTGCCATGGGAACATAATAACATGGAACACCATGATAATGGGCTTTGCAGTCGATGGAGACGGGCCCAAAGCCCTGGAGCTCTTTCATACTCTGTCAAATGGGCCGGATGGGCCCAAACCAGACAGTGTCACTTACTTGGCCGTACTCTGCGCGTGTAACCATGCAGGAATGGTTGACGAGGGCATGAGAATCTTCGAATCCATGGAGAAAGCCATGGTTGAAAGAACTGTTAAGCATTATGGGACAGTGGTGGATTTATTGGGCCGGGCCGGAAGACTGGACGAGGCCCACGGGCTCATAGAATCGATGCCCGTTTTCCCAGACACTGTTCTCTGGCAGACTCTGCTAGGGGCCTCCAAAATATACGGTAATGTGGAAATTGCGGAAAAAGCTTCGAAAAAGCTTGCAGAGATGGGGTCCGGCGCTTGTGGGGATTTCGTGCTTTTGTCGAACGTTTATGCTGCAAACGAGAGATGGAATGATGTGTGGAGAGTGAGGGATGTTATGAAAACGAGAGACGTTAAGAAAGTGCCCGGGTTTAGCTACACTGAGATGAATGGTGTCATAATCCAATTTTATAATGGCGACAAGAGCCATCCTAGGTGGAGGGAAATATACCAGAAATTAGAAGAAGTTGGGTTTAGGATTCGAGAATTGGGGTACGAGCCAGAGACGAGTTACGTGCTGCACGATATAGGGCATGAGGAGAAGCAGAACTCGTTGTTTTACCATAGTGAGAAATTGGCTGTGGCTTTTGGTTTGATTAGTACTGATGAAGGGAGCAGTATAAATGTGAATAAGAATCTGCGGATATGTGGGGATTGTCATGTGGTGATCAAGCTTGTTTCGAAGTTGTATGGTCGGGAGATTATTGTGAGGGACCGTACTCGGTTTCATAGGTTCAAGGAAGGATCTTGTTCGTGCAGAGATTATTGGTGATCTGAGTATGGTTTTTATGTTTACTTGTTACCGGTTTGTATACTGCTTGGTAATTTTGAATCTGCTAGTTTTACCAATTTTCATGATGGCAAACAACTTTAAAGTTTGTGTGTGGATAAATGTGAACCATTTGTGTTATGAAACTGTTATACAGGATGTTTGGGGAGGATTTAAGATGATATATTTGATATCCAAGAGACTGCCTTGCAATCCAAGAAAGCTCAATGAACTATATTATTAATCTTTGCTTCAAATGCTTACATCCTTATACAACCTTCAAGGCATTTTGCATAATTGGCTGGTGCTGACAAAAACAAAATTATGTTTCTGTTTATGCTTAAGTTTCTAGCCGTGTTTCAGTGTTTTACTTCGTATTCGTCGTCACAGTCAAACATAAGAAAAAAGAAGTGCATTCACCTGAGCGCTACATGGAATTTTACAACCTCAAATATCTGCATCTGACTATCTTCAAAAGTTGACTTCTTTTGAAAGTAATCGCACGACACAGGATATCAAAATCTGGGCAAGGCAATGGACAATTTAATCAAGGCTAGCAAAATAACCTAACTGTCCTAGACGAGGATCCGGTTTGCACTCACTTGAACTTTAAAACACCATCATTCATCAACATTGCGGAAGTAGATATTGAATATATAAATTGCAAATCTATCATGGAAAAAATAAGGCAACCCAAGAATATCCTGCTAGAGAATAGAGTACAGCTTTATATGTTTACAACACGTCAAAGGACTAATCGTCAACAAGATTAAGCCCCAAATATCGTACACAAAAAGTTTCATCAACAATTCTACCTTCAGCACATATTATCATGGTGTTTTGGGTAACACAACCTTAATACTACCAAAAACTTACATGTTCACTTGACCGACAAACCTTAGCCAGTTAGACCTAAACTGTCCTGGCAAATAAGCAGTGGTCAGAACTTGGGACAAAGAATAGACAGTTCAAAACAAACTTTTACTACATATTTCAACTCTCTCTAACACACAGAGCTTCTAATGAAGAACCTAACAGACTTTTCCGACACACGGCAGTAACAAAAAAAAAAATTCTAAAACGAAGTCAATCTTTTTTCAACCTCGCCTCAAAACCACCCTCTGCCCGCTTTACAAGTGTATACGGCACATAGGTCCCCAGCAGTTTGTCCCACATCGAGAAAAACGGCTGAGAGTAGTTGAATTGTAAACCCTGGAGCTGATGATGCACATCGTGATAAGCAGTGTTGTTTTGAAAAAGTAAATGGAAGATATTACCAGGCAGCCATAGCCCACAATGGTCATCGACAGTCTTGATGATGGCAAAGCAAAAGAAATAAACAGCTGTTCGTGCAGTCATCCCGGACACTAAAAAGGAAATAGCACCGCCAAATGTGTCCAATAAAAGGCCTTCCAATGGGTGATTGTAAAGAGCCCCAATAGCGTAAGGGACAACTAATCTATGATGTTGGGAGTGGATGTGTTTGTACAGAAACTTATTCTGGTGCATGTAACAATTCACAAAGTACTGCCAAGTGTCCATGACTAGCATTGCAACTATGAATTGGATGCATTGTAAAAGGAGAGAGGGTTCGGAGGCTTGATCGGGAGAACTCGCATTAGAAGTCACCTGCAAAACTTAAGAATAAAAAGGTTAGTTCTAAATAAGGAAACAAAAAGAACACAATTTACAATTAATAACTTTGGTGATAATACAAAGGATTATGTTATCGACCAAATAAGGAAATTGAAAGTAAAAGAAACAGACTTTGGTTTAGACCCTCGAAGTCGAAGATGATAATGCAGGAGACATCCACCAAACTTCAAACAGAAAAGGGTTTAAAAGCTAAATTTCTCAATCCATAGAGATATGATTGTGAAGAATAAATGTCTTGAATATTCAAATTATAGCAAACAAAAAGGCATCCATTGAATGACCTAAAATTACAATTACCTAACAGAAATAAAAGGAACAAAATGAGCACGATTCATTTACCAAAAACAGCAATTCCGCAACAACAGCCTGAACAAATTGCTGAAGAAGAACACCTTTGATAACGGATCTCAAAGGCACGACATTTTTTTCAATTTCTTCGGTCTTTGTATGCAGCCTGTAATTATCTACAGGAGGGAGTAGCTGATAAACCCCAGCATACAACCAGTACACGACTAGCGGGGCAAAAGTCCTGTAACGCCCCGTTTTATTTTAAAGAATTTACCGAATTTATTTAATAAAAATCAGAGTTATATTTTTTTTTTTTTTTGAAATCCAAGTTAAAACATTTATTGAGAAACGGGCGCTACTTATTAACCACAACAAATAAACACACTCAATCAAGGGAACTACACATACTCGAGCTAACAATAAAACAAATCCCAAAAACATAAGTCTCAAACCATTTCCAAAAGGTCTAGCATTATTCAAAGTTCAAACGAAAGCTCAAACATAGTTCGAAGGCAAATAAATAAATAATCCAAAGTATGAAAGCAAATAATTAAGTAACAAGTTTATGCGCAACACATAATCAGTATACGAAATCAAGCAGGGATATAAACACATAATAAAATATCCAAACCCAAGCGAGAAAATAATTCAAGTCAAGTTTCAGTTCAACAAATTATAAACAGGCGGAAGCATAATACATCATCAAACAGTGACCACCATCTCGCTCGTCCTACGCCACCGCCTCCAGCTCGTCTCAACCTAAAACAAAGGAAGAGAGANNGCNNCNNNG
>BKCP01003780.1:390941-403260 GCA_008636005.1 Striga asiatica
AAAAACGATTGATATGTATATATATACATATATATACACGTATGTATTAGGTTTGGGAAAATAACAAAATTCCTTGTTGTCCAAGACAAGGACTACACGTGAAAAACAAAGAGGGGAAGAAAATCTGTCGGGCCGGGCCCGAGAAATTTGGGCCAATAAGATTTGGGCCGGTTGGGACAACAAAAATTAGCTCACGGGCTCAAATAAAAATTTAACAGATATATTCAGGCCCGATTCGATTACAACAAAATTATCGGGCTCGATTCCGAAGGCAAACGCGCGATAAAAATAAATCGAAAAATATTAAATATATATATTTTACACATTATCACCTACACATTTATTCACATTAATAATTTAATAAATCACAAAAATCAATCTAAACAATTAGACAATCACAATTAGCACTTAATCACATTTGACAAATAAATAATTATATTGGCATTCAATAAAGTAAAATATAAATATAATTACCAATTAATAATAACAATAATAATAGCAAATAAAAATAATAAAAATAATAAAAATAAATCCCAAATAATCCACAAATAAACGGGGCATTACAAGTCCCCATTGACTCGTCACTCACATATCCTTCCCAAAACACCATTCTTGTGATATTATTATCTTTCTACGATTCTGCTCTCCAAGTCAAAGCTAGTTTTATCAGGTTACCACATCATACCTTTGTCTGAAACAGGAAAAACAAAACATCAACTAAGAAAAACCCAATTGACTTATCAGCAACATAACGAATCTAGACTGAGGTCTAATGCAGTTCGACTGCGAAAATTTCAATGGGGATGAAAATTTTGAAATCTGAGCTAATTCATACAATACTTTACGCCAAATCACACACATTGTTCAAAAAAGTGGAATCAATTAAAACCTAGATATAATATTACGAACCCATGATTCGAACATAAACTGTGATAAAATAAACCTCCTCCTAACACGCGAACATAGGACACAAAATGGAAACTAAAAAGAACCCAGAAAATATACAAACTTCGTCGAATTTGAAGATGCTACATTTGTGCTAAAGCGACGCTCTTTTGGTCTTTCCCATATTTTTATTTTTTTAGAAAAATGGAACCGTAAAANCCAGATGCGTATTCCCCATAAAAATGCAATTAGAGCTTGGTACGGACTTACAGAGATATGATTGAGTGGCAAATCGAGGAGCGGATCAAAGGGCTGCAGGGGAAGAAAATGCAAATCCTTTGAAGGGAATGTGTAGAAAGCGATAAATTTAGGTGTGGTGTAAGCGGATTCGTTGAGGGCGATACAGTTGTGAGATTCTTGGGAAGAAATTTTCTGTAATGGGAATGGCAGAAGATTCGTTGAGAAGAAAATAGGAAAAGGAAAAGAAAAAAAAAAAAAGAAAAAGGAAAAGTAATAATGTGGGCTGCCATTCCAAGTGCCAACCGAGCTACGTGTGCGATGTTAAGGTATCTCCGGCCCTTATCTCTACTCAAGCGCGAACTATACTCTAATCTAGAGTAAACTGAAATATTGGTCTTCAATTCTTATCTCTACATTTTACTCTACATCAAATATATTATTTTTTATTTATTTTAATTTCAAATAAATTGATAAATATATGTATATTTAATCTTATATAAACATATTATTCGTGTATTTTGTGATTTATGTTTATTATAAACTTTTAATTTTAATGAAACCTACTTGTTTGTGTTAAATTTTTATTGATATGGTACCATTTTAATATTAAAATATTACAAAATAAAATTATAATACATCGATAAAAAAACACAAAATTATTTAGCATAAAAAATACATTGCACAAAGTTATATAGCATAAAAAAATATTTACTAATACACATTATAAAAAAAATTACTAATAATATTACACAAAAAAAACTAAAAAAAAAATAATGTAGCGTTATGCTCACAACTTTCATCTTGCACAAAATTCTGGTGCACAAAATTCTGGTGCAGCGCTGGACCTATGTTTTGCGTTAAAATAGCGTAACTTTGAGGATAGAGTCACGTTGGAGTTGTCTAAGAGAGACTATCCTTATTTCTCAACCCAACTCAATTTAATATTTAAAATTTATTTCTCTCTCATCCCACCTACACAATTATTTATTTTATTTTAATTTATTTAAAAAATTGCTATTTTATTCTAAAATATATCAAGTGTGGTCTCTATTGGTAGAGAATGAATAAATACGAATTTGAATATTTTTTACTTTTATAAACAAAAAAATACACTTGTCCAATAAAAATAGGACAAGTATCCCATTCTCGCACACTATAGCTCAATTTTTATGATCTTTCTTTTTTCTTTTTTAATTTTTTATTTTTTTTTAATCGATAGCCCACTCATTGGGGTCACCGATAAAAATAGTCTTACTTGTTAGATAATTAGTTGATTAATTTAACCATAATTTTATTAATAAAGTATTTCTTTTTCTCATATACTGTTAGAGGTGGACAAATGGTGGGCATGGTCACGACCCGGCGGGTCGCCAGGTTTGAAAACACAAGTTCGGAACCAGCCCAAGTGTAGGTACGGGCAGCTCGTCGAAATGGCGAGTCAGGATCGGTTCACTGAATCGGAAGGTCGAAGCTGGTTCAACTCGATTCCGAGCTGATTTCGGGCAGGTCAACCGGTTTCANTGTTAAAGAATTTGGACTTGGGTTTAGTTGACATATTATAAGTTAAAGTATCAATTTAGTTGAAGAATGTTTTGGGTTACAAAATGATATTTTAACTTGTAATATGTCAATTATGTTGCCTACATATCTCTTGCCTCGGGAATCAAAGTCCTCGTAGTTCTCTTACTCGACTTACCTTGATAAAAGTAGATGACAAGATTAAACCGATTGTCAAGTTCTCGTAGTCGTATGCGTCGTACTCCTCTTCATCCGGCGGTTCCACTAGTACTAGCAGTAAAATCGGATCCCTCATCTTTTTCATCCTCTTTGACAGTTAGCATGGCCTTTCGTGCCCTCATTTCGTCCTTCTTTAACTCAACAACATTTGGGCTTCTAGGTTTTGTGGCATCAACCTCGACCGTCGTGCGGTCAGTGTATATTCTCCCTCGTTGAATGCTTGTTCAACTGTCATTGTTGAGGCCGGACAATGAAATCTCCTTGGCTATCAAGCATGGAATAGGTAAAATGGTAGGCATATTTTACCACCAATCCAAGACGTCGAATTTTTGTGGCGGAACTGGTTCACGAGCAATCGTAAGTATCAAATTTACCGGCACCTGGTAGCATCTCGACACCGGCAAAAGATACTCAAGGGCAGTCAGTGGCCCCAGGAGGGAAGGAAGGTCAGACAGGGATTGAGGGTGAGCTCGGCAGTCCCACTACAGGGGTAGTCAATCAGGTCGTCGGCGGATCTGGAAGTGGGGGTGGACCGACGGGTTCATTGGATAATAGGCAACGGGTCACGGCAAGAGTAAACAATCCTCCAGAAAACAACCCCCCGGCGGCAGGAGGGGACCAGATGTTGCATATGACCAGAGCAGAGTTTGGATAGGATTATTGCCGATGCAATCGGACGAGCTCAGGTTGTCGATAGAAGGGCTCCCAATGAACCAACCAGGAAGTCCGTACAGCAACAACAGTTACTGCCGCCGGACCAGGCTCAGCGTCGCGAGAGGGGTGACGAAGATGAGGATAGGTCGGTAACCTCTCGGCCTGTCGCAGCGGCGCAACAGGAAGGGGTAACTTTGGAGAGGTTGGCTTCTCAGATGCGGGAATTACAGGCACGGATGCAAGAGAGAAGGCCCATAGTATCTCGTGGGCATCCTTTTACAGAAGAAGTATTGAGAGGTGACCTGCCGCATAATTTCAGAGAATTAAGCTTATCCTATGACGGATCTGCAGACCCCACAAGGCACTTGAGGTCGTTTGACAACATAGCGGTGTTGCATAGGTACAACGATGCAGTGAGTTGTAGGGCTTTCCTGACGACCTTAAAAGGGTCGGCACAGGATTGGTTTCATCAATTGCCGCCTGGAACCATCGACAGCTTCGAAAAATTCATCTCTCTCTTGTTTACTAGTTCGTTAGTGCCAGGAAACATGAGAAGATGTATTTGTCGTTGATTAGCATGCAGCAGAAGGAGGGTGAATCTTTGCGACAGTACGTGGCGCGTTATACAAAAGAATGTGTGGAAGTTCCTACTGCAACAGAGGAAATCAAAGCTGGAGGGCTCACTAGGGGTTTACGGCCAGGAAAGTGTCGAGATTCGTTGGCTAAACACCCGGCTAGATCGTTTGACGAGCTTTTGGAAAGGTGTAGTAAGTATGTGAATATGGAGGAAGCAGAAGCTGATTTCAACCAGAATGACAAGACGAAGGCGAAGCAGGCAGAAGAGAAACCCCGTCAGAGCGACCGATGAGCTGACCAAAAAGAGTCCAAAGCTGAGGATCGATTCAAGGGTCCGAGGTATGAGCATTACAAGCAACTTAATGCACCGCAACAGGAGATCCTGGAGATTATGGAGGAGCAAGGAGAGACCAAGTTGCTTGCACTACCTAAGCCTCTCCCCCTGCCACAAAAATTTTCTGCAGGAAATGACCGGTATTGTCGGTATCATCGCGACTATGGCCACTACACCAAGTTTTGCCGAGAATTAAAAAATGAAATTGAGCGGCTCATTAGGGTTGGACATTTGAAAGAATTTGTGATTAAGGATAAGGAGCGCCAAGAGGAGCCCCACGAGGGGCCCGAGTCAGGCGATGAACGAAAAAGGACGGATGAACAACCTGACAGGCCAGTGAAGAAGGGGGCAATCCACATAATCGCAGATGGCGGCCGTGGAACATATTACATTTGAAGAAATATTATGCATAGCTGAAGACATCTTATTTTTTATTGCTTTCATTTGTTTTTGTTATGTTTTAGCGAGACAAGTAATAAGATTTCATTTGAAGGTTTATCAGCATGATTCTTTTCTTGTGTGGAATGTGTTAGGGCAAAAGCCTGTTAGTCTCGCTTAAGCTCGCGGAGCTAGGCGACGATCTTATAGGGCGAAAGCCTGTAAGTCTCACATAAGCTCGCGGAGCTAGGCGACGACCTTGTTAGGGCGAAAGCTTGTTAGTCTCGCTTAAGCTCGCGGAGCTAGGCGACGACCTTGTAGGGCGAAAGCCTGTAAGTCTCACATAAGCTCGCGGAGCTAGGCGACGACCTCTGTAGGGCATAGGCCTGTTAGTCCCGCTTAAGCTCGCGGAGTTAGGCGACGACCTTCGTAGGACGAAAGCCTTTCAGTCTCATCTAAGCTCGCGTAGCTAGGCGACGACCTCTGTAGGGCGCAAGCCTGTTAATCTCGCCTAAGCTCGCGGAGCTAGGCGACGGCCTTTGAAGGGCGTAAGCCTGTCAGGCTCGTCTAAGCTCGCGGAGCTAGGAAACGACCTTCGTAGGGCGAAAGCCTATTAGTCTCGTCTAAGCTCGCGGAGCTAGGCGACGACCTTCGTTGGGCGAGAGCCTGTCAGTCTCGCTTAAGATCCCGGAGCTAGGCAACGACCTTTGTAGAACAAAAACATGTTATGATAATCGCGAGCTTGTCGAGCTCGGCGATGATATTGTGTAGAGCGCGAAGCCTGTTATGATAATCGCGAGCTTGTCGAGCTCAGCGATGACGTTGTGAGGGCGAAAGCCTGTTATGATAATCGCGAGCTTGTCGAGCTCGGCGATGATATTGTGTAGGGCGCGAAGCCTGTTATGATAATCGCGAGCTTGTCGAGCTCGGCGATGACGTTGTGTAGGGCGCGAAGCTTGTTATGATAATCGTGAGCTTGTCGAGCTCGGCGATGATATTGTGTAGGGCGCGAATCCTGTTATGATAATCGCGAGCTTGTCGAGCTCGACGATGACGTTGTGTAGGGCGCGAAGCGTGTTATGATAATCGCGAGCTTGTCGATCTCGGCGATGAAGTTGTGAGAACGAAAGCCTATTGTCATAATCGCGAGCTTGTCTAGCTCGGCGATGATGTTGTGAGGGCGAAAGCCTGTTATGATAATCGCGAGCCTGTCAAGCTCGGCGATGCAGTTGTAGGAGCGAAAGCCTGTTCAACGAATCGCAAGCTAGTTGAGCTCGGAGACGATGTTAAAAGGACGAATGCCTATGCCAACATTCGTAACTCCACTAAGACTTGGTGATGTATGTTATGAAAATTTATAAGCTTGTTATGCTTAGCGACAAGTCTTTCAAGAAGAAAGCTTGTTCATGGTTATTGAGCTCGGCTGCGAAGGAAGAGGATTGATAAATTATTCTGAACATTTTGTTGACTGGTCGATCATATTTGTATTGTTCCTAGCCTGGTAAGAGTTTATACTCATCACCGAATTAAGGATAGGAAGGTTGGTATGGATCCTGTTAAGACGAATCCTTGACAGTTGACGAGGAAAGTGCCATTTACAAACACATTTGACAAAGTATAAAAAATAAACCAAACATTGATTAAAAGACAAAGTTCAGGTGGTCTGCAATCATGCTTACAAAAGGATTCAGTTCAGGGATCTAAAACAAAGGATAACAAAAGGCATTAGCCCATAACAAGATGATTAAAGAAGCAAACAAGCAACATTCTACGAAGACTATGGAGATTCCTCCTCGTCACCCTCGTCCTCGTCATCATCCTCAGCATCATTGTTCAGTTTGGCCTTTTTTTTGGCAATATCAAGAACGGGTTTCCACTACGAAAAGTCAGCAGGTTGGCTCTTGTCACCGTTCCACCCGACGGGATCGGGAAGGCTATGCGCCATAGCAGCTGCGTCCACGGTACCAGCGTATCCTCTCGCCTTAGCTTGCTCAAACGTGCGTTGCACCCCTTCATTGAAGTATTGAAGGCAGGCGGGGCTGAGCTTGTCGAGGAAAGCGGTCATGTGCTCATAGTATCCTAGCAGCTCCGTCTGATAGTGCTCAAGGAAACGAGTACCGCGGACTGAGGAGAGAAAGGAGTTCGCGCCAGCAGAGCGAGCCGAGGCTACGCGCTCGTCCGTGGTAAGCTGAAGTGACACCAACTCGAGCTCCTTGGCATGCATCTGATTGTAAAGTTTGACGACCTCATCTCCTTTCGACTGCAACTGGGAGGTGAGCTGGTCAACCTCCTCATTTTTACGTTCAAGTGCTTCTTTCATACTCGCCATCTGGGTCTTCGCTGTGGCAAGTTCGCTTTGGAGTGTTTTAACCTCTGAGGTGCCCTCTATTTCTTCGTGGAGTATTGGGGCCAAAGCAGCTAGCGACTGTACAAAAAAAAATGGTAAGGGTGATACAGTTATGAGGTTTGAATAAGTAGCTCGGCGGGGTTACCTGGACTAGGTGGAATAAGCTAGTGGAAGCCCGCACTTGGCTGTCTTCCCAGTGGGCGGTTTCCCCTTCAGGAAAGATAGAGAGTAGGTAGGCAGCAGCCGAGCTAGTACCATTATTGCCAGGAAAGGATTTCGGACGTGTAAGAGCGGCTCTCAGGCTAGAATTCGGCTGAGGGGACTCGTTGCCCTTCTCCTTTTCTGGGGCGGTTTCGTCATTCTTCGAGGCTTTAGGGCGCTTTGTTTTTTTCTGTTTTTGGGAAGGTTGGCGGCTGGATTGACGTTTCTTTTTGGCGCCTAGGGCCATCTGGTCGGCAATAGAATTCTGTGGATTCGCGGCGGAGGCGAGGTCGGCATTAGGATCGGCCTGCTAGGGTGATGAAGTGAGAAATGACGTTGATAAGAGTGATGGGGGTTTGGTATTTATAAGAAAGATATGTTCGATAGAAGTTGAAGGGGTAATCGATGAGGACTGTCTGTTTAAGGTACAATCCATGGTGGAGAATGAAGGAGTGTTGAGGAAGTTTGGGGGGCTCACGAGGAACTCATCACAATCGTTCGATTTGAAATGGATTGGACGGCTAGGATGTTTTGGGTATGACAAGCTATAAGCAGGTGCCAGCTAAGTAGGTGTGGTAGACGAGGTTTAAAGGCATCATTGTCGGGTACTTAGACCGATGATCACGTGACGGAGCTTGTTGGGCTATGACTGGACGAGCTTGAAACGCTGATGACGTGACGAGCTCGTAGAGGTACTGATATGCCGAGCTCAGATCGAGGATGATGTGACGTGACGAGCTCGTCGGGACGGTGACGTGACGAGCTTAGACCGATGACAACGTGATGGAGCTCGTCGGGACTGTGACTTGACGAGCTCGGATCGATGATGACGTGACGAGCTCGTGATTCTGTAAAGTGATGAGGTCGTGGTTTCGAGGATTTTTGATATGACAAGCCCAGTTTCCCTGATATGACGAGCATGCGGTTCTTCGATGCACCGAGCTCGCGGATGTTCGATGTGACGAGCTCGCGATTCTGTTGAAGTGACGACCTCATAATTTCGCGACGGGACGAGCTCTTGATTTTGTGATGGATGAGCTCGTGTTTTTGCAGGGTGACGACCTTGAGGTTTTTTCGATAGGTTGAGTTTTTGGTTTGGTGATGTGATGAGTCCGTGATTTAACGAGGTCACAAGCTCGTAATTTTGCAAGGTGACGAGCTGATGACTTCGATGTGGGACGAGCTCCTAAAGTTTGTGAAAATGATGAGCTCATTATCATGGTGATATGATGAGCTCATATTGATTTAGATGTGACGAGCTCGCAGAAATTGTGACATGACGAGCTCATAGAAGTAATGAAATGACGAGCTCATTTGTAGATATGATGAGCTTCACGTAGCTATGATGTGGCGAGCTTATGATGCTAAGAGAGTGACAGGCACGCGTGACTCGGAGGATGACGAGCTCGTAATTTTGCGAAGTGACGAGCTCATGGCGTTGGTGAAGTGATGAGCTCCCAGAGAGCGTCGAGCCCGGCAAAGGCCATGACATAATGAACGCAGAGGTGATGATATGACGAAATTTCGGTGGTTAAGATGTGACGAGCTCGTTGAGAAGGTAACCAGACAAGCTCGCAGATTGTGAAATGACGAGCTCGCAGAGGCGGTGATGTGACGAGCTAGATGGGATGCGCGACGACTTGGCACTGAGACATTGGGAATAATTCCTTGGACGACCTACGACCTATGGCTGCTCATCCTCGAAATTCAGGGGGCTAGATGATATAACATTTTTGTAGCTCGGTTGGGTGGTCCTTAGTAATGACAAAGGCGGTCCTGAAAACCGAGTTGAGAATGAGCTCGGAAGAAATTGGACGATGATGGGAAAGCATAATGGTAAGAATGGTTTTTGAGTTCGGTCGCTTGCAAATGGCCGAGGTAGGTTTTTGAGCTAAGCAGCCTTGAAAGGACGAGCTAGGCATGGTGCACAAGGGTAGCTGGTCCTGAGTGTAAAATGCGATCTAGATGTTGGGAGCTGGGCACAGCCGAGCTGGTGTAGGAAAGCTGGTGGAAAGCTTGGCGTTGGCCGAGCTCATCTAACGATCTGTCACTAACGTATATGTCATGGAGTCTTCCTCTCTGTTGAGATTAGCATTGTGATGTAGCATAGCATCGCGACTCAGATTGGAAGAATGAGGTTGGTGGCTAGAACCGGTATGACGAACTAATTAAATTGGGTTTTTGGGCCAACCTCGGTAAAGCCTGGTATGGGAGTTGAGCTCAGCGGAGCAAGCGTAGAGGTCTTCCGCTCGTAGAGGAGATGATATGTTGCGACATGGTACTCTTACGGATATCACGGAGATTCTCTGGGAAGTGGGGGCATGTAGGACTCTAACTCTATCTCAAAACGTGTGTCATTGAGTGGTAGAGTGGGGGAAGGACTCTGGATATAGTAGGAGTCTTCCTAGGTCACGATTCTTCAACTATAAGAAGGGAGAACAGGTTTCTTTTTACACAACACACAACTTACACAAAAACATTAACATACGATTTGTCTCATATATCTGCTACTTCTCCTAAATTTGTCACTGACTTGGGCGTTAGAGTGTTTGCGCCGGGACCCTCCCGGTGTACTTGCAGGTTACCGGCGATTCAAGGAAGGCAAACTGATTCGGAGGAGCGGTCCAGCGGTTCGAGACAATTTGACGTATCAAATAGTAAAAAAAACTTAACGAATTTCTTTCAATCGCAACCCTAATTTCTCTTCTCTCTCTCGCTCACCCACCGTCGCCTCTCACTGGATTTTTGTTCACCTTCCTCAGTAGCAACCAAGTCGAGTTGCGGCCGGCTCTCGGCTGCCTAAATCCTGCCTCGTTTCACGCTTCTCCTTCTGCTGCTATGGAGTCCGCCTTCAATCTGCTCTGGATGGATTTCGCCTTTTCTGGCGCATCTGTTCGTGTGGCTAGGTTAGCGGTCTTGCCGGAGTGGTGGGCTTTGAAGGGGTGCGAATCTGTGGGCGGGACGTGGCTCGGTCTTCGACGGCATTTGGTTGCGGAAGAGCAGAGCTACGCCGCTATTTCGGTCCTCATCTCCCTGTGCTCTGTTGTTGGGTCAGGGAGGGCCGGTGCTCCCGTTCTCCAGCCAGTGGTGTTGGCCGGCCGGTGCAACGGTGGTGTGGAGGGCTCACGGCAGTGTTCAGGTGATTTTGGGAGTCGGGTCAGGGGCCTCGACATTTTCTTGTTTCTTTTCCCTGTTTCTTGCACAGAGGTTCGGAGGGTGACCCAGTACTACCGAGCCCCTCTAGTGGTGTTAGAGGGTTCGGTTCTGTAGCGGTTCGGAGAGAAGTTGGGTGTTGTGGTCGTGGTGCGAGTGGACGATGGGTGATGTCTCGAGGCTTGGATTTCGACTCCGTTAGGCAACCGAGTTGGTTTTTGGCAGTTTCGGGGTTGGTCCTATTTGGTGGAGGGACTCACTTTGGTTTGACTTAGTATCCGCTGGCTATGATTGGTTTGGCTGCTTGGGAAGGGCTCGTATTGATTAGTTTTGTTTCGTGTGATTTTTGTTTTGTCCTGTTTATTTTTTTGTCTCTTTTGTAGGATTGTGGTTTTGGTTTAGGCCGTTGGCCTCTGTATCTGAGCGGGAGCAAGCTTATTATCCTGTTGGGATCTGCACCTGTCTCTATTCTCCTGTTGGGAGCCTTGTAGTTTTTCTTAGTGTTTGTCGTGTGATTTGTGTCGTGAGTCTTGTTTTTGGTTTCTAGCGTTGCTAGTGTTGGGATTCTAGGCGGTTGTCAGACCTGTTCTCCCATTTTATTCTCTCGTTGAGAGCTTTGTACTTTTATTTGCACATTTGTGCCTTTTTTTATTTATAATAGTTTCTCTATCGTTTAGGAAAAAAAAATAGTAAGAAAAAAAACTTAGAAACATTAATTGCATGCCATTTCGGGAAAGTTTTTTTTTTTTATTTATTAATCAAGAAATATTTAATGATGCCTTCAATTACAGATAAGAAATATTTAAAGACGCCTTCAATTACGGATACGAAATATTTAAAGACGCCTTCAATCTCGGATACTTACTTTTTAATTTACACACGTGAGCTTTGATGGGTTATATTCAAATCAATTTAATAGAATTTTATAAGAAAAAAAGGGAGTATATGCGGATCAATTTCATATCATGTGTTTTAGGAAAAAAAAAAGTGCATATTTTGAAAATTGATGTTACCTAACAATTGTGGATTTCTTTCTCTTTTTCATAGAAAATTGATGTTACTTACAATTGGGGATTCTTTTTCTTTTTCTTAACCATTTTTTCGATCTTTCAGCGAATCAATTTCAAATCAATTTTTTTTGGGTAAAGTTTTGTTGAACAATCTAATTTCCCACAAAATTTTGGCAAAATCCGATTCTTACTATAATTTAAAATGATATACTTATCTATTAGATGCAAAATCGTTTATCAATACGGGATTAGATTTTTGATTAAACCTAAGACGTAATTGGGCATTAATAGATTTTGACCATCTATACTTATATAAAGAGCCATCTCATTTACTAGAATTAGTAGGAAGAAATGTCAAAGGTAATTAATGCATTCTATTTTCATCAATTAGTTTTTATTTAATTGTTTTTCTCATAAAATCGGTACAAAAAACAAACAAACTCATAATGTGGTGTACAAGGAGGTGTTTAATAATATATAATTGTTTCTTTGTCCAATACTATCTTATTGTACAATTTTCCTACATATTATAAAACTTTTATTTAATATTGCATCTTATAATATAATATTCCCCAAATAAATATATCTCGTACCTCGCACGTGTCACGTACAATATATATCCGGTACATTTTTTTTATTCATGTATATAATTATAAGCTTGGATAAATAGCTTTAAAATTGTGCACCCCGTGCATCGCACGAGCTCTGCACTAGTTTATTTTTATAATTTTTAGTTTAATAATTATCATTGAAATGCTCATTAACAAGCATTATTTTTTTTTAAAAAAAAAATACGAGTATGGA
>BKCP01003780.1:405296-483769 GCA_008636005.1 Striga asiatica
CTTAGGGGGTGATTGTTTATGGATTCAACTAGTTTTTATTTGGTTTGTTTTTAACTATAGTTAATTTTGAAAAAAAGAGGTATGGTTAGTTGTTAGTGGATATATATAAATAATATTTAAATAAAATAATTAAAGTTGATTTGATGTAAAGTAGGAGAAAAATGATTGGAAGTGATGGTTAGTTAAAATTATGTGAGTGGATGAATAGTGAATTAAAGTTGATTTGATGTGTAAGAATGATTGGTTGATATTATTTAATTATATTGGTAATATGAAGATAGTGGGATTGAGTTAAAGTTGAGTTAAATTTGAGTTTTGATTGAATTTTTTACTATTCAATTTATATCCAATCGCCCCCTTAGTGTAGTATAAAATAACGAATTAGTGGAAACTTAAGAAAATTTCTGTTTGACGCTTTTATTGGGCCCAATGTATACTTGGGCTTGAAGAATGTAGTACCCGGGCTTGGACTATGAAGCAAAAAATGATTTTAAGTCTAAATAGGGAAGTGCCTGAGTCTGATCCTAGAAATAAATGACACCCTCTATCTATTCCTTTAAACGTTTTACATTAATATTCTCACTTATTATTTAGACAAAATTACTTCTTATTTTTTCAAATTTATTTTATATTACATATTGATACCTAATTAATATTTATTTACAAAGATATAATCATCCCAACATATTTGCACATATACTAGAATTCAAATTTAAGTCAACTTATTTTTTTAACTAAAGAAGGAGGCCGGATATTTGTGATTTTGTGGGGATATGAACATAACTAATTCCTTTTATCAAGGAATTACCTCTCCACTATCTCTTATCGTTTAACTAAGGAAGGAGCCGGATATTTGTGATTTTGTGGGGATATGAACATAACTAATTCCTTTTATCAAGGAATTAACTCTCCACTATCTTGTCACACTGCTCACTATCCTCCTCCTCCTCCTCCTCCTCCTCCTCTCTCTCTCTCTCCCTCTCTTCTTCTTCTTCACACGCCAAATCTATGGCCACCGCTTCATGTTCCCTTTCTCTCAAAACCACCCTTGATACTAATGCTGTAAACGAACCGAACCGAACCGAACTGAGCTTGGGCTGTTCGAGCTCGTGTTCGTTTACGTTTGAACAGTGTTCGTGTTCGTTCGTTTATTTTTCGAGCAAAAAATCGTGTTCGAGTTCGTTCGTTTAATTGTTCGTCAAGGTTCGAGTTCGTTCGTGTTCGAATCATATAATACATAAACTTTTTAAATATGTTTTATTAACTCGAAATTTGTTCGTTCGAACTCGTTCGAACTCGAAAATAAAAGAATAAAATAAAAATACTAATATATTTTAGATTTTTTATTAAAAATATTACGTAGATATATAAAAAATATATAAAGTTATATTAAAATTTTAGATTTTTTATTAAAAATATTATGTAAGTATATACAAAATAAAATAAACTTATATTAAATTAATGTTCGCGAACATAATCAAACTATCACGAACGAGCTCGTGTTCGTTTGATTATTAAACAAGCCTAATTTTCTGTTCGAACCCGGCTCGATTAACAAACGAACTAGCTTTTGTCCAACACGAACGAGCTTTTGTTCGCGAACGTTCGGTTCGTATACAGCTCTACCTGATACTACTCCTCAAACGGGCTCCTTTTCTCTCCTGAGAAAAATAGTTTGCTCGTTGAGATTTCTTCCAACTACAATAAGAAAATTGCAAAACAATTAACACGTTATTTTTTTTATGTAAGGGATTGTGGAATCGCCGACCATGGTTTATAATTGTTTCCGGTTGATTAAATTTACAGGGATTTGATGGGTAAAAAGGCGTAATTAGAGATGGTAAGAGACGCGGTGACTTCTTTCTTGATCCATGCGGTTGTTTTTTGAAGAGACAACGATGAACTCCGGCGGCGGCGTATCCCTCCTCTCCTCTTTCTCAGCGGGGGAATCAAGTTGAGATTACGAAGGCGAGTTAAAGGTCAGGCTCGTTGCGATGTCGACAATATATGTTGCGATTATATACAGTATATTTTTAGTATATGTTCATGTTTATTGTGTTTTTTTGCTTATTTTCATGTGTTTTATTATTATTGTTATTATTATTATTAGTATTATTGAAATCATTTTTGTAGCTTTAAAGGCTTTGACTATGTTTGGTAAAACTAGCTGATAAGCTAGCTGATAGCTTATATGTAATTTTTAAGCTTATATCTTATGACTTATAGCTGAAAAGCTAACTATATGATAAAAGTATTTGATAAAATTAGTTTATAAGCTAACTGAAATAAAAAATTCAATTAGCTTATTTAAAAAGCTACCTAAAGTAGCTTATGAGATAAGCTCAAGCTTTTTTTATAAAAGCTCGTCCTATCAAACGAGATTTATTTGAATACATAGAGCTTATAAGAGCAACTCTAACGGCAGCTTTTGATAAGGTTTATAAACCTTATCCTGCCACCGTTATGATTAAAGTAAGGGAGTGGGAGATTTGAGTTTTTAAAGCTGTGTTGCAATTGGGACACGGTGTTGTGCAATTTTTGTGGGCCCATTTCAATTTTTTTATCCTTTTACATTTTTTAAATTACCTAGCCATGTTATTTTTTATTTTTTCACATTTTTTAGTTTAAATTATATATTAAATCGTGTTTGGTTTATTTTAAAAAGAGTAATTAATAAAAAACTATGAAATATAATAATATTTAATCTAAAGTAATGAATGGAGTTTTATACGTTAATTAAAATATGAAAACGAGGTATTTTCGAAGAAGAACGAACTTCAACAAACATTGCTCGTTAAATAAAAAACCAAAACGAGATTGTTCGATCTAAAAAATAAATTACTTGATAGCCCGAAAAAAAATACGAAAGCAACTATTTTGAATAAGAAAGAGTTGCAATGGTTGTCGAAAAAAATAATTGAAAACGAGGTATTAAATGCGTAATACTATATTTGAAATAAGAACGAGTTGTAATTATTTTAATTTTACTATTACTTTTAAAATATGAAATTATAATATTAAAATTTTCATGACTACATTTTTTTGCTATTTTCAAATGCGTAACATTTTTTTATAGTCTTTACACTTTTAACTATTTGGAAGATAAAATTTTATTTTTCTATTACTTCCTTAATTTTTATATTATTTATTTATTTACAAAATACATTCTTGGTCAACATGTGTTGTCACTTCAAAATGAAAAGCTAAGCACTATCTTCAAGTTTGTGGTCACATGCATTTATCTTATCATGAGATTCCACCCGTGCAAAAAACTTTCACTATAGCAAATTGTAGTGTTACATTATTGCATCTATCTTATTATGATAGCATGCTATCTTCTATTTCCCACATGTATATGAATTTCCGGCTATAAACCATGAGTAGATTTGTGTAAGTGTAAACATACATCTTCACTTTAGTGTATAAGTGGTAATGGATAGAAACCCAAATTTTTCTAATTTCAATATGTCTAACTCTTCCGAGGACGATCGTCCGTCTTCAGCAAATTCTCGCAATCGTAGGAGTATACCTCCCGTTTTTGGCCAATTTCCTGCAATACAATTGCAATCTCAATTTCAAAATTTTCCATATCAACCAATTCCCTCATTTTCTATATCCCAAACTTCAGAAAATCATGTCTACCCTCAACAACAAAATACGATGAATATGAATCCGTCTCAGTATAGGTGGCCAATAGCGTCCCAGTATGGAATGCTAAATTCACTTGGCATGCCTCTTCAACATAGTAATTTCATACCAACAGCTATGAGTAATAGGCCTACTAGCTCACAAAATCCCCTAAGAGCTACCACGGGGCCAGAAGTTGAAGGTCTTGACAATATTTGTCATAATATGGAGACCGAAGAAAATAAAGAACGTGATCCAAAAAGACATGAGAAAGCGTCGGCAATATCGTGGACACAGGAGGAAGATATGTTGCTTTGTCGCGCATTTTGTACTATCTCGAGAGGTGCTCAACAAAGTTCTGAAGGCTTCTGGAAACGCATCACTCAATATTATAATGAAGTAGCTCATGCTAGAAACTTGATTGAGAGAACTATGAATTCAACGAAATCTCACTTCTATGCTTTCAATGCAGATTGCCTTAAATTTAATGCATCCATAAACAGGTTTTGGGCTGACCAAAGGAGTGGTGAAAATGATGCTATTGTGTTACAAAATGCATTAACAGAGTGGAATAGCGAAGGGAAAAGAAAAGGAGGCTTCAAGTGGCTTCACTGTTGGGAGATTCTGAAGGATAGTCCAAAATTTTAAGGGACTGGTGGAGCAATTCGTGGAGGAAAAAAATCTAGGACATCATAATCGGGAGGTCACACTTCAGGATCTGGACAAGATGTGGAGCATGTTGGTGATGACGATGAAAGATACGTGCTTCACTCCATCGGCCAGAAGGCAGCGAAGGCTACAAAGAGAAAGGGAAAAAGTGGCACAGGGAGTAGTACTGATCAAAGAGCAGAATGTATGTTGGATGCATTTGGACAAATTATGAGTATGCACGAGAAGCAATAGAAGGAGATAAAGAAGTTGGTACGCATAGAGTCGTTGAAGACCTATAGAGAAATGCTAAAGGAAGACACTTCAACTATGACTAAAGAAGAATTAGAAGCTCATTATGCACTTCTTGCAGAACTGAAAGAGCAATGGGCCTCAATTAAATTTTACAATGTATTCTATTTATGTTTCTCGTATTTTGTTTGCAAGAATTTGTACTGTATTTTTATGTATTGTAACGTGTTTAATTTTAATGTTTGTCATTTTGTATTTTTCGTCTACCGTGTTCACTGTCTCTATCCAACTGCATTCATTATATTTGAACAAAATAAATGCCCATCAACCAAATTAATTATGTTTGAAAGACATGTCACGTGGTTCCAACCTACCACTTGTAAAACCTTACCTTTAACATCTCATCTTCTCATTATAAAATGGAGCATTGGTAGATTCAATTAGACACCAACCACCTTCAGTAAACAACATCGTTTTTTGCTTCTTCTTTTACTCTTCTTTTCCTCAAATCTCCATTTTCTCTTTATTATTTCTAATAAAATGTCTAGACGTACAAATGACAGAGTAGCATATCGTACGTTCTTGAAAAGTATGCTTGATGATTCTCTCACTAAAGCTGAATTTGCCTTGATGGAGGCAGCTATTAATGAGTTCCAAGAGGACGAACAAGCTAAAAATTTAACAAGGCAAGAAAGGCGAGTAGTGCACCGAGATCGTGACGCTGGACACACTCTACTTGTAAGAGATTATTTTGCTAATGAGCCCACCTATCACGAGGGCTTCTTTCGTCGTAGATTTCATATGTCTAGACGTTTAATTTCTCGTATTATTGATTCTATTGAAAATCATTCTAATTACTTTAAGAGCAGAGTAGATGCGACTGGTAAAAAAAGTTTTACACCTATTCAAAAGTGTACCGCTGCTATATGCCAACTGGCATATGAGGCACCCGCGAATCAGTGTGATGAATACTTACGCATGTCAGAGCAGACGGCAAATAGAAGTCTCATCAAGTTCTGTCGATGTGTGCGACAAATATTTGCATCCCAATACTTGCGTTAATCCAATGATCCTGACATTCAACGGCTACTTGTATTACATGAGGGAAAACATGGTTTTCCGAGAATGCTTGGGAGTCTTGATTATATGCTCTGGGAATGGAAAAATTGTCCAGTGAGTTGGCAGAGCTTATACACTCAAGGGGATCATGGAGTACATACAATAATGCTTGTAGCCTCACAAGACTTGTGGATCATGCCTTTTCTGGACTCGCTGGATCACGAAATGATATTAATGTGTTACACGAATCTCCACTATTCAACGAAGTTTTACATGGGGTAGCACCAGAGATATATTTTACAGTAAATGGAACCCATTATAAAAAAGATTACTACTTAACAAATGGTATCTATCCAGAATTGGCAACATTTGTGAAAAGCTTTCAATGTCCAGAGGATCCAAAGAGAAAAAAGTTTAAGCAACGACAAGAGGCTGCAAGAAAAGATGTTGAACGTGCTTTTGGAGTGCTCCAGTCAAGATGGGCAATTGTACGTGGTCCAGCTCGTTTTTGGTACAAAGAAGATCTCAATGAAAAATGTTAGCGTGTATTATTTTACATAATATGATAATTGAGGACGAGGGTGAGGAGGCAACCAATTGGTCCAATGAAGATGGTGAACCGCCCAAACACATCAAGGTCATCCAACAAATTTTCGTTGCTACTTGCAAATACGAGCTGAAGTGCAACACAGACAGGTTCATCATCAACTTAGGCATGACCTAGTTGAACATATATGGAATTAACCTAATTATTAAGAGTAATATATTGATAATATATGAAAAATTTAATTTTTATCGCCATGTAATTTTCTAGATTTTATATTATTGTAAGGTTTGTGTAATCATATTTTCTTATTATTTTTTTTTAATTTTTGCCAGCATGTAATTTTTTATATTTTATATTATTGTAAGGTTTATGTGTAATAAATTTCACTTATTATTATTATTTTTTAATTTTAATTGTACTTAAAATATATTTATTGTGATATAAAATAAATATGTCATTGTAAAAAATTATTAGTTTTTTAGTAAACATTAATTAAATTGATATAAATTAAAGTAAGTGGGAAATATTGGGTATCCACTAAAAGAAGGTTTGTGCGGTTTATGATTATTGGAGGTTTGTGATATTAGGAGTGAGAATGAGGTTTAAATGATGTGGAGTTTGATAATGTAAAAAGTAAAGTTTATAAACCTTTGTGACTAAAGATACTCTAAGCTAACCAAAAAAGAATGGAAAAATATCATTAATTTTTTTATAATAAATATTATGTGATAAATAAGTTAAAAATATTATTACAATTATTTAATAAAACAAGTAAAGGTCAATTTCCATAACTAAATCAAAAAAGAATGGAAAAATATCATTAATTTTTTTATCCCTATATATAAATATATAGATAAATCAATAAAAAGAATAATAATAATATAAGTTGTAACATCTTTTGGATTGAAATCAAAATATTTCTATTAATTTCTTTGCTACCAATTTTATATATATATAGATTTTCAAAGGTAATATTATTACTATACTTTAAGAGGAAAAAAGGTAGAATAATTTGTTCTAAAAAAAATCACATTTTTTTAACAATAACCAACTTTTTTTAAGAAATCTAGATATAAATATTTTTCTCATGAGTTATGAAACCTACATGTTTAGCCAAATGCCTTAGATTATACAATATTGCAAAATTCGTGTATTTTAAATGTAGATAAAAAAAATGATTTAATCTACGAAAAATTCATTGTTATTTTTGCAATATAGCAATAATTAAATATATTTTTCTTTTGTTTCATTACAACTTCTATTTCAAGTACGATTAAATATATCATGAGAGGGATAGAGTGTGCTATATAGATTGAAAATTGATTTCGAAACGTTGAAATTTAATTGAGGTTGATCTATCTATAATTTTCTTTAATCTACTTTCTTAATCTGAAGTAAATAAAGTTTATCGTGCACATAAATAAAATTACAAAACATGAAGAAGGAACCATCAGAAACCAAATTTTATCCCCAGAAGCAATAAGCTAATGTACGGTCCGCATCATGGTTTGAACTTTCTTTCACAAGAAAGATCGCATCATCTGGTTCCTCTATTTCGAATGTTAAGACTTAAAATTACATCAAAAAACATGAAAAAATAAAATATAAATCGAAGGTAAATAAATATAATAATCAGTGGCCAAAACAATAAATGATAATCACATTTTAAATAAAAAATAACACAAACGAATAAGAAAATTAGAGAAGGCTCAGAATTTGTAAATGGGTATGAGAATTTATCATCACAATATTCAGAGTGGTGCATGACATTCTCTATAATTCTCATCACCGCCCTTCACAATTCAAAGAATAGCTTAACATATACGAATATCAAAGACAAAATAACCTGAAAAATCTATGCCATAGGCAAGAAATTAACATACGAAATCAAAAAATGGAAAAGGGGGAAAATTGAAGTTGGGAGGAGAGTTTCAGTGAGGACCCGGAATTGGGAAGGCGATTCGGCTTTATAGTAGAGGGCGTAGGAAGCTTAACAAAGCCCTAGATGGTGGACCTAGCCTTGGGCCAGTTGTACTAGGACCAATAAATAGTTAGAAAGAAAGCCCAACTTTGAAAACCGGAAGTTATTTCTTTCAATTAAAATTTTAATCTAAAATTGATGAAATTCACGTTTGGCCCATTCTGCAGCTAAAAGACATAAGTAACCAAATAATCTATTTCATTATCTTCTTTTTTTTCCTTTCTCTCTCATACTTCTCTTTTCTCATCCTCTTTTCTCATTCTTCTTTCTCTCTCTTATTTCTCCTTGCACGTTTTATAAATAATTGTAGTGGACTTTTTTTAGAATTTTACTTTTGTCAAATTACTATCAACATGAGTTTCAGTATCTTCAAATTATGCTTATTTTAGGATTATTATATATCTGATATTTAGTTGGAAAAATTATAAAAACTTTTCAAATTTTCGATTGTTAATTAGGTATGAAAATCGTGCAAATGAGTTTTATTACACCTAAGGTACTGTTTTAAAATTTTAATAATGTTAGATCTATCAATTAGAGTTTTAAAAAAACTTAAATTGTACTACCTTATGTAATCATATTTTAGCATTTATATTGAAAAAAAAAAAAGATTAAAATCTAATATTTTATATGCAAATAAAATTTACTTTCCTAACTGTAGTGCAAGGTTTTCAAAATCGAGATTCTATGTAGAATCGTTTTGGTGCATAATCGGAATCGTAAAATCGGAATCGTAAAATCGTAAGACCCTACTCAAAACGTCTAAAATTAATTATTTTAACAAGTTTTATAGTAATCATCAAGAAATATGTATCAAAATGTTAAAAAAACCACCACTTGTTTTTCAAAATATAAATGTTCAAATTTTAATACTCTACGCGTTCAAACTTCAAAGTTAACACTTACAAATACATAGACAAATTAGAGAATCCAATGTTCAATATCACCAAAGTCCAAAAGGCAAACATACTAGTGAATAGTAAAATAACATAATTTCAAACTTCGAACATACTAGTGAAACAAAAAACACAAGTTCAAATCATAATTTATAACCAAACTAATCACCATCACCATCATGTTCATCAATAGTCTTGTTCCATGGCTTCCATCCAGTAGAAAATGAACACTCATCAATATGACGAGCTCCCAAATCATCACTTGCATCATTGGCATGAGCATTTTCATCTCCCATCCTTTGAAAATCAACTCGAGCATTTGCAAATTCATAATCACCATCATTATGGCCTTCATCATCTCTGTCATTTGCAAATTCATGTTCATCTTCGTCATCTTCTTCATCAATGAGTTAAAATCTTTGAGTTTGATTAGCCCTTCTCTTGCCTCGTGACCTACTACTACTAGGCCCTTGAACTAAATAATATATAGGTAAATACAAGTGAAAAAAACTTTTTAACACCAAAAAGAATACAAGTTATTTATAGACAATCAACCAAAATACTTACATGAACTCCGAATGTGTGTTGGTGAACCACTAAACTCCTTATTGTATTCAACCTCATCTACATCTTCATCGGAGTTATGAAACACATTTGGATTCAATGCTTCATTCCAAGTGGAACCATTATGCTGCAAATCCCCTTGCTCCGTTATCCATTCACTATCATGAATTTCTCCAACTTCCACTTCTTGGATAACATCAAAATTCAGCGGCTTACATTGCATTTCTTTGTCATGCTTCAATTTCAAATTGCACATAACAAAGACTAACTCATCCATTTTCTTATGAGTCAAACGATTCCTTCTTTCTGAATGCACCTAATTGTTCAAAATCAAGACAGTGTAAAATAATAGACTACTAGTCTACTACGTCATTAATGCATATCATATTTTGAATCAAGTCATAATTATAGCATATAAATATAATCAAACAAAAGGAGAAACTTATTACCATTTCAAATGCACTCCAATTCCGCTCACAACCTGACGAACCACAAGTCAAACTTAAAACTCTAATAGAAAATCTCTTCAACTTCGGACATTGATCTCCATATGAATCCCACCAATCGGCTAGATGAAACAAAAAAGAAATATAATATTAACATATTATCAGTGGTTTAAAACTTACAAGGTTATATGGTTATACCATCTAAACATAGTAGTGAAATATAGAAATCTTACCTGGTGTTTTCTTGTTCCTCATCAAAATAGCATTTTCAAATCCAAACAATCCTTTGGCATGCTTAAATGACTCCAATTGCAAATCAATCTTTATCCTTTCTTCCTTATTTGCAACCATTCTCCCAATACAGTTATAAAACCTTGCTTCACGATGGGATCATTACTAAAAGATGAACTATAATGAAATTGAGGGTTCAAATAGTAACCCGCAGCATGTAAATCATGGCTAAGCATTCCATCTTATCACTTATCAATGACTGCAAACACAAGCTCATACCTATAAGAGTGCAACCAAAATTAGTAAAATAGTCAAAATATAAAAATCACAAATATATGTATGTTTCAATATCAAATGTGCTAATATCAAAATAAAAGATACCTTTTCTTAACATTTCTCAAGTTAGCTTGAATTTGTTGTTTTGCACTCTCTATTGCTTTATATAAAAACCCCATTGCAGGAGTAGCATCAGAATCAACCATCCTTAGCACTTTGAGAAGTGGAGATCCAATCTTTATACACAACTCAACATTAGGCCAAATGACTTGGGAATCAAATATTATATTACAAACTTGCCGCCCTTTCTTTTTTTTTTTTAGCATACACGCTGGTAGTCCATTTCTCGGAAGAGAAAAAACAAAACAAATCACCCTTCAATTCATTAAGGCGGCTCAATGTCAAATATGAAGTGGCAAAGCGTGTAATGGCAGGCCTAATCAGCTCCTTTTCCTTGGTGAATTCTTTCATCCAATTGACAATTGTGCTTGAAGAGTAGATAAAAGAAACCACCAATTTTGCCTTTGCTACGGTCTCTTTATGCGCAATGTCATTTTTATCTAAATCCTCCAACATTAAATCAATACAATGCGCAGCACAAGGAGTCCAATACAAATGGTTCCTCTTTTCCATTAGAAGTTTCCCTGCAACCTTATAGTTAGCAACATTGTCAGTAACAACTTGCACAACATTAGACTCTCCAACATATTCAACAATTTCATCTAACATAAGAAATAACTTCTCAGCTGTTTTAGAAATATGAGTGGCATCAACAGAGCGCAAGAAAACTGTGCCAGCAGGGCTATTCACCAAAAAGTTTATAATGGCTCTTTTCCTCTGGTCAGTCCATCCATCAGACATAATGGTACAACCAGTTTTTTCCCATTCTTGTTCATACCTTTGAACCACATTCTTGGTTTCTTCAACTTCTCTCTTAAGAAAAGTGTAATGCCCTGTTTGAATTATGAAATTTTGGGGAATTAATTATTATTATTATTATTATATATCTTATTTGTTGTTATTATTATTTGGTGAATACTAAATTATTAATTGTCTAATATGATTTATTTGTAAAATTTCGTAATTGTCTAAGTATTGAATTAATTGCCTAATTGTCTAAATGTTATTAATTAATTAAAATGTGTATTTGTATTTTTACTAATATTATTATTATTTTATTAAAATTTAAATTGTGTATTACCAATATATATTATATATTTGGATTGTTTATTTAATTGTGCGAATTTATTTATCGATCCCCAGAAATCTGTATTACTTCTACGTAGTCGGGCCCGGGAGCCGATACGTTTCATTGAACCGAACTCGCGAGCCCGTTAATTCGGCCCAAATTCGAGCCCAACCAATTCGGCCCGTGTGTGCTGAGTGAGCTTCTCTTTGTGCAAGACATTAAACCTATTTGGGATATATATATTTTCTTGCTCTCGTTCGTTCCTCAAAAATCAGAAAACACTGCAGCCTTCTTCTCTTTGCTTATCTCGATCGTAACCTTAGCAGAAGAGAGATTTCTCTCGCTCGACCATCATCGCCCACATCCTTCGCTCAAACCAGGTCGAGTTCCGCAGCCCTCACCGATTTCGATCACCATCATCACCTCGTATCTTTCCCCCTTTCTCTGCAAATTTCCCGTCGCAGACCCTCCATCTCGTGAGAAGACGCCGACGATCTCCCCTTGTCGCACCTGCAAATCCGACCTTCCCGTCATCGTTATCGAGGACCGCCCCTCCGACCAGTAGATCCCCAGCCCAGCAGCCGCCTGCTTCTCCACTGCACTCCGGCGACCCGCGCATCAGCAGCGTCGCGGCCCGCCATCAACTTCCGCGCGCGACCTCTGCCTGCTCCTTCTCCGGCAAATCGCAGCGCCGCCGTGAACCAACCGCCGGAGGGCCCTTCTCCTCCGCGACGAGTTGCTGCAGCGCCTCACCTGCTCGCGATGCCACCACCTGCGAGTCTCGCCGGCTACCCTACTCGCGGATTTTCGCCGCGAACGGCCGTCATCCACCCTCAAGAAACCTGCTGCACTCCTCCCGGTGAGAAGCTCCCCATCGCTGTCGATGTCCGCAGCAGCAACCCGACGAACTCCGGTAAGTCCTCCCTCGCTGTTTTCTCTCGACGTGAGCCACCGTGCGAGAACCAACAGACCGCGAAGTTCATCGGCGAGTTTCGACCTCCATCGCTGCAAGCCGTCGACCATTCCCTCCGGCGAGTTCGGCGGCCATCTCCAGTGAATTGAGAGAACGCAGCAGCCACCCCCTTTGGTCGAGCCGCTGTCCTCTCGTGAGACGTGTTGCGTGTTCGAGCCCGTCAACCTTTCGTTCCGTTTTCGTTCGATTCCCGAGAACGGTACAAGGCTTGACCCGTCTCGTGTATTTTTGCGTGATATTATGTGCCCGATTATGTGAATGTGTTCGTTTGACGTGATATCTCGAATCATTTGTGCTAGTATATGATGATGTGTTGCTATTGAATGAGAATTGTGAAAATTGTGTTATATATTTGCGAATTGGATATCAAAGTGATTGCCGTCACTTTGAAAAATTGTCGAACTGAATATATGTGGTTCTTTTCGTGGAAATCCATGAGTTATAAGTACTTGGAGTTGTCCTTGATCTGTTAGTTTCGGTTTGAAGTCGTTTCGAGTTGTATTTTGGGAGTTATGATTTTTCTAAACCGAGCATGCTGCAGAATCGTAATAAATTCACCATAAATCGAGTTGTTTTCCGTTTGAGATGAATTTTTGATATGTTATGCCTCTGAGTATGTACAATGTGTGTGCCAAGCCCCTGAATTTATTTTTGAAATTTTCGAGTTCAAATACTTAAAACGGTTTCTGGTCAGAAACTTGTAAAATTCACTAAAAATCGTACGCTTAGATTTTTGAGCTGCAACTTTCAGGAACCTGTTATTTTTTTTCTGTTTAAGGTTGTGCAAAAATTTCAGATTAAAATTCAAAGTGTAGCTTTGTGAACTATTAAATGCTGATTTTGGTGCTGTTTTTGCTTAAATCATTTAAAAATGTTACCGGATGAATTTAGGGCTGAAACTTGGTGAGTTTATGTGTTTTTTCATGTTTATTAATGTGGTGACGTTTCAGGTTGAATGGATGAGCCTAACTCCTGATTTTGAATTTCGTTTATTTTGGAGTCTTAATGTTCGGTTATCGGTTGGTTAGGTTCGGATAGGATTTATTCAATGTCGGCATGTTTTATGTGAAATATTTGAGGTATATGAGTTGTGTCCAGGTCTAGTAGTCACTCCATAGTACTTAACTCGGTCAAGGAATCCACGAGTCACTTAGTCGATATGATTTCGGCTAAGTATATGTGCCTTATGTGTTGTTTTGTTTTGGGCAGTCAGTGATAGGTCCTTATAAACTGTTGTAGGTCCTTCGAGCTGAACTTGTGTCATAATTCCTTCGACTCTGTTTTTGGCTATACCTCTTGCAATATCCAGGTGGGTTTAATTCAAAAAATTGCTATGCCTTAAATGTTATTACTGTTTTAATTATGGTGTGATCAATGTATGCATGCGAATAATGTAGCCTTCGATGTGAGTTGCATCGGCCGTCGAACGGTTTATCCTCGTATTTATGAAACGAAACCCGTGGGGTTCTATACGCCTGTAAGACCAGGGCTGTGCTCGGTCGGAGGTATGAGACCAGGGTTGTGCTCGGTCGGTTCCCCGTTGTGAGACCAGGGCGGTGCTCGGCCGACGGGGGATACTCCTACTGGCCGGACACTCGTTGTAAGGCCTTAGATAAGGCGTTCGGTATATAGTTCGGCATTAGTCTATTGCTATAGGTGTGCACATGAGTCTATTATTGATATGATTGATCGGAGATTGAATAATTGATTGTTTCATATACATACTGTGGTCATACCTTATTGATTATTGATAACTGTTTCATTATTGTGAATAATGTTTACTGCATAGTGGTGAGCACTACTTTTTTCTCTTGTGCTCATCCCCACCTGAAATTCACGTTTCAGGTTAAGCAAGGCAGGTGCGACGGTGGAGTTAAGCGAGTGGTGGTCGGTCTATAAGACTGTCCTATTATTGTTTATGCTTCTGCATTTATGATCTGATTTTTATTATGAACTTGTAATACTATTGCTTTTATGAATTATGGATTTATGATTGAATAATATTAAGGAGATGCTCCTTAAAATTATGAATAATGTTGGAACTCGGTTTGAGTGAATTGTGCATTTTGGAAAAAGCCGTTTTGGGAGTTAGTAATATTGATGATTGATTTAATATTGAGAAATTGGATAAGTGTTGAAGTTTGTTTTGAAAATGAGTAGCGCCTCAGGTGTTTGAAATAAATTTGATAAATTTATACTGATTTTCCGCTATAAAAAGTGGGGCGTTACAAAAAGTTTCTCTAATCTCATGGTATGAAGGTGGTTTCCATCCCTTTCCTTAATCCTCACGCCCTTTCAAAAACTTATGAAAAATAGGATTGTTAATCACATTAAAGGGAATTGCACTAGTATAGAACCATTGAGCCAAAAGTTGCCCAAGATCATCTCTTTCTTTCTTCTTTAACTTCTCATTCAAAGTAGTTTGTCTCCCAAAGCTCTGATTTTTGCCAAAAAATCTTTTCACAGAATCCTTACTCCCACTCCCACCTTCAACATCCCCATCAACCGAGAAACTACCAGTCTCACTAATTGTTCCTTTTTTACTTGATCCACCATTATTATTACTCAACATTTCAACAATTTCTGTTCTAACATCATCAGGGACTTGAGGGCAAGGACACACATTAAAACTAGTACAAGCCAAATGATGCTTTAGCCTATAAATGCCACCATGACGAACAACCTGACAAATACTTACATTGTACTTTTTGTGGTGCAACTTCAATGCCATGCTTCCATGTTGGGTCTATACGAGCACCAGCAGTATTTGTTTTGGTAATTTTTCCGCGGAATAGTCGTTCCCGAAGTAGACATTATATCATTTGAAAACTGAAATTGAAATTTGAAAAATAATCATCAATTAGCAGTTCAACATATCAAAAATCTCCAATTAGCAGTTCAACATATCAAAAATAAATCTCGCAGCTTCAACATCAATTAGCAATTCAACATAATTATCAATTAACAGTTCAACATATCAAATAAGCCTCGTAGACTCGTAGCTTCTTCACTGCGCTGAAGAACAAGGATATCAAAATCGCCATCACCAACAAAAGTCGTTCAAATTTCTATTTCAGTCTTCTTCGTGGCCTTTAGCACAATTGAGTANACGAAGAAGAAGAAAATTGTTCACTGTTCAGTGTTCAATACAATGATAAAAAAAAATTAGGGAGAGGGATAAATGGTTACCTCGGAGAGGGATAAAAATTAGGCCGACGATGAATATTAATTGCTGAGAAGACTGCTCCGACGAAGAAGACACAAGCGTGTGAACTGTCAAAGTTCGGAGTTTGGACTGTCAAAGCCTCAGAGGTTACAGTCATGTGAACTGTGGAGGATTGGAGGCCGAAGAAGAAGTGAGAGAAAGATGGATTTGAGTTAAATGTCAGAGACTTGGTGTAGACGGCCGACGAGGGATGAAGGTGAAGCATGCATTCGCGATTTTGGACGGAAGACGGGAAGAGGCAGCAGATTAGGAAATTTAGGAATTAGGATTTTAGGATTTTTTTGGTTTTAATTAAATTTTTTTTAATTGATTTGGTTTGGATTGGGCCAAAGGAAGAAATATTTATGCTTTGGGCCAATTTGTGTAAAAAAAAATATGAAAAGAAAAAGCCCAAGTGCCCAAAGCCCTAAATGCAGCCCAATTTTAACATTTTTTGAATTTTGCATAGAATCGGTCAAAGTCTTAGAATCGGTCCGATTCTACGATTTTGACCGATTCTACCGATTCTGTTCCGACTCTACATTCCTTTGCGATTTTGAACGACTTAGAATCGATTTTGTGATTTTGAATCGTAGAATCGACGATTCTACGACTCAAAGTCGCGGTTTTGATAACCATGTTAGGTACTGGAGATTCGCCCCGACGAGAGGATTCCAGTGGTGCTCTCGGATTTCTCATAGCTCTCATGGATCGTAAGAAAAATGCACTTGAATGTCCGATTTTGACAAATTTTTTACTAGATTTGGAAACTTTGACCGCAAAATTGACGGCCTTCCCGGAGGAATTTTCGCATGAAATTTTAAAGGGAGATTCACCTCGAGGAGATCTACTCGATGATGCCAACCCTTTTCCGATCGGAGCATTATTCCGGCGGCCGACGGCGGCGACAGTGGTGGCGATCGGTGGAGATGAAGGAGATTGCTGGAAAATTTTTTGATCAAAACTCCGTTTGGCTTTTTAAACAGGTCCCACAGACGACGCCAATGAAGTGAATAAGATTTCACCCGTGCTCCTTCAACTCGAACGGCCACCGGACCTGCAAGAACCCAACGCCGGGAGGGGTCCCGGCGTCGGGCCTCCGACGCTCAAGGTAGTATCACTCTAAATCCCAAGAGTATAATTATGATGTAGAGAGAGTGAGAGAATGAGATACCTTAACCCCCTGTTTTATAAGGGGAGTGTACCTTATGGCCCAAGTTGGGCTTGTCCAATAGCATCATGACACGTGCCCTCGCCATGTGTAGGCTTATTCTTCAATACATTCATTTTTAATCCATTAAAACTAGTCTAGTATATAATATCCTATATCACATACATAGATCATACCAACTCAACACATTTAAACACATATGGCTCGTCAAACACCTACAATGGTTACGAGGGTCCTATCAATGACTATCCAACACATAGATACACTCATATAAAAAACACTTAAGTCAATTCAGCCCATATAAGTCATATAAGCAAGCATTAAAAATATAGATTTTTATTTTCGAAAACACCACATAAATTTTCAAAACATAACCCGCACCGCGATTTTGAAATCGACACCATTTGCAGCACATAATTCATATGAACACGAATCTAGTTTCATATGAATCCTAAGACATGCCTCTACAAGTTTTATGAAGACCTTAGAAGCAACTAATGGCATTTAGAAGGTCATTAATAATAAGACATTTGAAACAGAGTTGCTGTTAAAAATCTAGAAACATACGACTGACAGGACCTCATTTTTTCAATATAAATGAAGCTACATACATGCTATCAAGGAGTTTCAAAAACCAACATATAGATAACTCAATTATCTACCACTTTTTGGAAGACCATATTGGCAAGTAAAGACATTATCAACGGTTTTAATCACAAAACATTTAGGTCATAAAATCTATCAGAATTTGATTCGGTTTACATACAACATCTTAGTTTTTATTACCTAATTTATGCTACAAACCTTCAAATGACATGATTCAAAAACTTATGCACAGCCAAGAAGCATAGAAACAATTTTTATGAAGACCAATTTCACCTTTGAGCATGTTAGAATATCAATCGCAGACAAAACATCAACATCATATACACGGCCCGGTTTTCAGAAAAATTGATTGCACAACTTTTTTATATAAATCACATCTCATGCTACACTTATCATATAGACATAATTCTTACCTTCTTAGAAAATTAAGAGATAGACCTACAACTTTCATTTAGAACACTGAAGCAGATAAGGTCATTAAGAACGGAAAAATAAATTAACATTACTAGTCAGTTTCTGCCCAAAAGTATAAAATCACTTCATACAGATCCTACTTCAATTTAACACAAACTGAGTTACAGTCATCATATCAACATGAATTGTACCTCATCAGAAAGCTTAGAAATAGACCTTTAACTTTCATGCTGATCACAAACTCCTTTGAGTACATTAAGACAAAATAAACAGGTCAAACATTTAATGTGAACTTGCTGCCGAGTTTTGTTAAATACCGTTGCACGAAAATTTTGTAAAAATCATAACTCACTCTTTTCAAACCGGATTTTCAAAATTCCAAAGCTCACTTGACTTCTAGTGATCCAATAAACATTTTGGTTTTGACGTACCTCGATGAAAAATTACCAGAACAAGCTGTAGTTCGAATATTTCTCCACCCGTGCCTATTTGCTCTCGAAATGATTTAATCTTATAGTTCTCGAATTTTCTCTCTTTTTCTCCTAGGTATGCTCGTGTTTTTAAGTCTCAAGATGTTCTATACTCAGATAGTAAGTTAGACTTATAAGATAGCTCTACATAATATGAAGAAATGATAAGAAATTAAGTGGTTGAACTTTCTCATGCACATTAGATGTATTCTAGTTGACTTGGTTGTCTTTATGCCAATATTCTTGACATTAGCTGAACCAAATAGATCTGGTATGGCATCTTATGAGGTAGGAAACGTGTTTTTAGTCAACTCTTAGGTAGATCAAGACAAAATTCCAACTAATTGCATTAAAATATTGCTTCTAGCACATGTCTCACTTGTTGCACATGCTAGTGGACTTCTCATGCATTTCCACCCAACTAAATTGGCTCAAACCACTCTTGACCCATCTGGTTATACTCACATAACATTTGGCTCGAAGGAAAATGCTCACAATTCGCGTCATTGGCTCAAGAAGTGAGCTGGCGCTGTATTTATTACCCCCGGCAATAAGTTGCGCAAAGTGAAGCTACAAGAACTTTGACTATTGTTAATGCTTCCAAGACTTACTTAGGATTAAAAAATATTTAATAAGCTCTTAATCACATGCATGAACCGTGGCTTAGACCATGAATAGGCTAGGTTTTGAAAACGAATTAAAACAGACAAATAATTCGACTTACGCGATTAAATCGAAAATTCAAACAGCGATCGATAAAATAAAATAGGACGAGCTATATAATTATATTATCCACATGATAATATAATATATGGTCACATAATCAAGGCTTATAAATAATAAAATAAAATGCCATTAATNAAAAAAAACTCGGAAAAATCTAATATTCGAACGAGGCGCTACAGTCTACCCAAATTAAAAGGAATTCCGTCCTCGGAATTCGAGAACAGAATAACTAAACCGCAAAAGAATACAGAGGGAAACTCAAAACATGAAGTTCGGGTATAGCCTCCTGATCTCGACCTCCTTCTCCCAAGTCGCCTCGGACTCATCATCTCAGCTCCATTGCACTTTCACGAGACTCACTGCCCGGTTCCTCAGCTGATGGACCTTCTGGTCCAGTACGGCCACCGGTACCTCCTCATAGGTAAGGTCTTGCTCGACCTGCAACTCGCCAAAATCCACCACGTGATCGGGGTCGTGCCCGTATCTATGCAACATCAAGACATGAAACACGTCATGCACCCCTGACAAGTCTGGCGGTAAAGCTAGCCTATAAGCCAAGTCCCCGACTCGAGCAAGGATCTCAAAGGGCCCGATATAGTGAGGCCAAAGTTTTCTTTTCTTTCCAAAACGAATAACACCCTTCATGGGCGAGACCTTCAGAAAGACATAATCGCCAACTGCGTACTCGTGCTCCTGCCTCTTCCAATCGGCATAGACCTTCTGCCTCTCTTGGGCTGACCGGACATTCTTCCAAATCTCCTCAACTGCTTCCGAAGTCCTACTCATGAACTCCGGACCCATGATCTTTCTCTCACTGACCTCATCCCAATACAAGGGTGTTCGAACCTTCCGTCCGTACAAAGCCTCATATGGGGCCATCTTGATCGAGGAGTGATAGCTATTGTTGTAAGTCAGTTCGACCAAAGGAAGGGCACTCTCTCAAGTTAGGCTCCGGTCCAAGACCACAACCCTCAAAATATCTTCCAAGTACTAGATCGTCCGCTCTGACTGACCATCTGTCTCGGGGTGAAAGGCGGTATCGATCAGACGCAATCTCCACGAGCACCCCGTGAAGTCGAACAATCTCATCAACGAACAACTCGGCATAATCACTAGCCTTCATAGTCGTCCGGACGGGCAAAAAGTGGGCGGACTTCGTGAGTCGATCCACAATCACCCAAATAGAGTCGTGGTTGGACCTCGATCTCGGCAATCCCACCAAGAAGTCCATGGTGAGTCGTTCCCATTTCCACATGGGAATCTCAAGTGGCTTCAACAGCCCTCTCGGTTTCTAGTGCTCAACCTTCACTTGCTGGCACACCAGGCATCCGTTCACGAATCTGGCTACCTGCCTCTTCATGCCTCGCCACCAAAATGACTTCCTGAGGTCCTGGTACATCTTCATGCTACCAGGATGGATGGTGTACGGGGCACTATAAGCCTCTCTCAAAATCTCCTTCCGCAATTCTCACACCTTTGGAACACATAGTCTACCCTCGAAGACCAATGTTCCATCGGATGCGACTACGAATCCACCAATTCTACCGGCTTCCATCGACTCCTTCATCCGGCACAGAAAGCTATCGTTCGGTTGCTCGGCGACTATCCTCTCACGAAGAGTCGGTCCCACAACCAAGGCGATCAACATACCACCGGCCGTCGAGGTCGACTCTACTGCTTCTAACTGTAGCCGCTCGAACTCCCGAACTAAGACATCTTGCCTAGTGAATTGGCAAGACAACTGGCCATGACTCTTCAGACTCAAAGCGTCGGCAACCACATTAGCTTTCCCAGGATGGTAGCTAATAGTGCAATCATAGTCCTTGACCAAGTCCAACCATCTCCTTTGGCACATATTGAGCTCCTTCTGAGTAAAGATATACTTCAAGCTCTTATGATCGGTGAAAATCTCACACTTGCCTCCATAGAGGTAGTGCCGCCAAATCTTCAAGGCGTGGGCAACTGTAGCTAACTCGAGATCATGAGTGGGGTAGTTCTGCTCGTGAGGCTTCAGCTACCTCGAAGCATAGGCTATGACATTCCCCTGCTGCATAAGGACACATCCCAAGCCCATCTTCGAATCATCACTATAGATAGTGAACTCCAAAGTAGGTGTAGCGCCCCGTTCATTTATGGAATATTTGGGATTTTTTTTATTAATATTATTGTCCTTATTATTATTATTTTTATTATTGTTATTATTATTATCTTTAATGCCTAAATGTTTATTATTATTAATTAATTACTGTGCGTATTATATATATAAATATTATCCGAATTTTATTTTAATTGTCGTGCGATCAACCGAGCTAGTTTTATTGTCGGAATAAAATCGAGCCCGAGAACCCAAAATCGAGCCTTATTATTATTGTCCCATAAGAGCTAAATATTAGGGCCCTTTTTGTTCAAGTATTATCAGCCCGTAAAAGTCCTTGTTATTATTGAACCAAGCAGCCGAACCGCGCCCCGAAACCCGGCCCGACTGACACTAAAATGGATTCTCCCTCTCGGTTTCGTGTGTGTGTGAGATTGCTTGTGTATCAAATAATTTGTTTTAACCTAATCACATATATATAATCCTTCCGCTTTCTCTCGACATAAGACGCACACCGCAGCTTTCTTCTCTCAACTCAGATATTTCTTTTCTTCTCTTCGATCACGCAAGTCAGAAAATCGATTGATCTCTCACCATCTCATCGCCTTCTTTTCGTCGCTCATCAACCCTCATCTTCTCCTTCAGTCAAAATCCGATCGCCCCTCATCACCTTCCCTTTCGCCTCTGTCCTATACGTGAGACGCCTCCATCGTCGATATGAAGCATCACCACCGGCGACCCCCTGTTTGAATTTTCCGGCGAGTTCGAGCCAGACGAAGAAGCTTCCCTCTGTTCGTGATATTTCCGGCGAACCAGCACATCCCCACGCCGCGACCGTCACACCACCGCGCCGCGACACTACCGCGGGATCTCCACCGCGCCGCGAACAGGCCCTCTGCTGCGCCGCGATCAAGAACCCTGCCACGCCGCGACGCCCTCCCAGCAGTTCCCGTCGCTCCGTGAGCTCCTGTTCCGATCAAGCAGCAATCCAGCGGCGACCCTACGTCCGTTTCAGCAGCTCGACGAGCGACGTCCGGCCGAGTCCAGCAGCAGCGACGACCCTCTTCCGCGCCGCTGCCCTTCTTTCGCGAGACGAAGTTCACCGTCGAGCCCGTTTGAGCCCTTCTCGCTCGTTTTTCGAGAACGGTATCGAGTCTCGACTTCCCGTTTATTTTACGTAATTATCGTTGTGTTATATGATGATATGTGAGTTCATATAAGTTATGTGATTATATGTTCGATATATGTGTTCGATTAGAGAATATGTGAAAATCGTGAATTTATATGAAAGATATGATTTTATGTGTCGTTTATGTTGTTCGGGATCTCTTCAATTATGAGAAATTGAACGAGACCTCGAAAGTCGTGTAAGTCAGTGTATATTGGAACAAAGTCGAGTCCTTGGTCTTACGAGAAGGCCTCGGACGAGAAATTTCATGTTATGAATTAATTGCTAAGTTGTCGAGCATATATGTCGCTGTTCTGGTGTTTGAATTTTTAAAAATCGCACACTGCTCGTAATGACTTGAAATTTTGAGGAGTATGTTTTCTGTTCATTGCCAGCCTCGTGTAAAAATTTCATAATTTTTACAGGCCTGTAGCTATTTTTGATAAATAGAGTGAATTCTGATCAGAATATTGTTTAATGCTTAATAAATTGGTTCTTGATTCAAATTAGTTGAAATTTTGGTATGTTGTATCTCAGATGTGTTTATATGCTGTGTTAAATTTTTAGAAATTTTGGACTAAATATGATATGGCTAATAGTTTAATTCCTGTTTCTTTTAAAAACGGTATGAATTACTACAAATTGGTTTGTGCATGAAAAATTCTGAAACTTGGCAGAGATGCTTATTTTATGAGTATATTTGTGCTGTCTAAAGATGAAAATTTTTGGAGTTCATTTTAGGGCTGTTTTGATTTAAATTCCACAAATGCTGAATCTTGTGTGAATTTTTAAAAATAGCACAGTTCATGTCCAAGACTGAGATTTTTACATGTTGTCTATACTATGCTATAGGTTGTGAGGTTAATTTTTCAAGTCCTTATTCATTCATTAGGTTCAGATATAAATTCATGTGCATTTTTGCTGATTTCTTGTAGCAATTTTATAAATTTATGTGCTTTGAGTTTAAAGCTGAATTTTGGTGCTTTCACTAATTACTGGAAGATGTAATTTTTTGTAAAATTTCAGAGCCTAAGTCGAAGGGCAGCCTGGTCAATGAATTTCATGTGATTAATAGCTAGTAATTTTTAAACTAAGATTTTGAAGTTAAATCTATGATTGACTTGTTTTTTCATTCTGTTGAGTGTTTGACTTGATCATTGCTTAGATGGAATTATGTGAACTCCCATATGTGGTTTGGTTGAGTGTTGTACCGAGTCTAAGTGTTCCAACGTCCACAGGACTTCACGAACTACTTAGTCGAAACAAGTTCGACTATGTCTGTTTTGTGTTTTCCGTTTAAAGTCAAGATAGATACTGATTGTAGGATCTTGACATAATGCAGGTGTTTGAGGAGTCAAGCCTCAACCTACGTCTTTCCTGAAATTTGCCGTCATCAGTCCAAATCCAGGTGGGTTGTTATTCTAAAATCACCTGTGCAATGTGTGTTTAAATAAATTTTTATGATTTGGTGTGATTATGTATGAACGTGAATATGTAGCCTATCGATGTGAGCTATTATGATGGCCATCGGTACGGTTGTCCCCGTAGATGTAATACGGTTGCCCTTGCGAGGCAAGTCTCCTTAAGACCTATTATGAAAGGCCGTGTCCTTGCGTGGCACGTACTCTCGCCGTTAGGGTAATGAATCCCCTTTCCGCGACTATTATGAAAGATGTGTACACAGGAGTATTTATGTTTATGTTGGAGATGTGACATATGTGATATTATTTATGTTCATGCTACGACCATGCCTATTTAACATGTTACCAAATATGCATTGCATAGTGTGAGTACGATAGTTAACTGTACTCACTCCCACCTTCTCGTAACTGATGCAGGTTAAGCAGTGGCACGTGACGAGACAAGACGGGTGGTGGTCATTGCTTATTATGCTTATTAAATTGCTTCCGCTTATTTATGAACTATGTTGGTATTAAACTTGTTTGGATTGAATTTTGAACTTGTTCATTTTGGAAAAACTTCGGATTTGGTTTACGATGAAAAACCCTACTTGATGTATGATTGAGTATGATCTGATGTTAAATTATCGATTTATGTGGTTAATGAAAACCGTTGAAAAATCGGGTAATGAATCCCCGTAGTTCAGTTATGACTTGAACTGTATTTATGAAAGGAACGAGTAACGTAAAAAATTTATGATTCGAAAAAAAAAAAAAATAGTTTCGAAAATTTTACCTTGATTTTTGGAAAAGCCATGGATTTTCTTTAAAAATCGACTGGGGCGTTACAGTAGGATTGGGTATTGACAAGACTGGTGCAGTAGTAAGTCTCCCTTTTAACTCCTAGAAACAATTCTCGTACTCCTGACTCCATTCGAACCTCACAACCTTCTTCGTAAGGTTGGTTATTAGGTGGGCTATCTTCGAGAAACCCTCGATAAACCTCCAGTAGTATTCTGCTAACCCAGGAAACTACGAACATCACTGGCACTTCTTGGTGTATCCCACTTGCTCACCGCCTCGATCTTGCCGGGATTCACCACAATGCCTCTAGCCGTCACAATGTGGCTAAGGAATGCCACACGATCCAGCCAGAACTCGCACTTCGAGAACTTAGCATAAAGCTTCTCGCGGCGAAGAGTCTCCAGCCCAATCCTCAGATGCTCCTTGTGCTGGTCGATGCCCCGTGAATAAACCAGAATGTCGTCAATGAACACGATAACAAACTGGTCCAGATAAGGATGGAAGACCCTGTTCATAAGGTCCATAAACACAGCTGGGGCATTGCTGAGTGTTGTTTTAATTTTTACCGGAGTTAAACCAGAAGATTCAATCCCCGGGTCGTATCTCAAGGAAGGTTAGCCGGATTATCTTGTACGTATATTCAATCACAAAAAGAGAAATTAATTTCCTAAACACTCTAATCCAAAAGATATGGTTTCAATTAGCAACTACGAATTCTGAAAATAAGCAAACACACTTCAAATTCACGGAATTCAGACAATGGTTGGAGAGTTAGGGAATCGGAGATATTCGTTTATGGTTCTCACGCACTCAATAAGCACACAGTCGCTCGGTTAAGGAATCAAATAACCTACTTGCTTAGAGGTTCCTCTCAATAACATCTCGTAACAAGAGAGCAAACATTAACAAATCGATAGTTGACACACTTAACACATAGGCAATATATTAACGAACATGCCTATTCCAAACAAGCCAAGATCAATCAATTTCCCCCCTTCCGGTTCTACAAATTGATTAATTAGATTAAGATGTTGATCAAGCATCTAACCCTAGATTAAGCACAACTTGAATGGATTGAACGACAGACAAGCTCATGAATCTCAATCGAACCAAAACAAATATCTCCTATCCCTAACGGAATGATTTAGCCACACATATTCATATCAATCCCAACAATAGATTCAAAACAATAATTCACATCCATAATTAAATGAAAGGAAATAACGAATAATCCAAGTCGAGTACGAAATCAAAATACAAGCCAAACCGTGTTTGTTTTGGAGTGCCACAATCTCCAAAACCCAAATCCAAGCAAAAATCCAATGAATCCCAGGTGAAAATTGAAAAGAAAATGTTTCTAAGGCTCCAAAGTATGAAAGAACAAGTCTGAGAATGATAAAAAATGCTTAATGCTCGATCCCTTAAACCCCTATATTCAAAAATCGAAAAAAATGCATCTGTTGAAAACAGACCTTATCGGCGCTAACCCATTAGCGCCGCTAACCCCATTTTCGCTAAAAGAAGCCTCTGACGTCGCTACCTCCTCGCTAAGGCCAAACAGCCGCTAGTTTTCACACCCTTAGCGCCGCTAACCCCTTAGCGGCGCTAGGATCTGGGCAGCTTTCGATTTTTAGTTTTTCGGGCTCGTGGGCTCTCGGCTAACATCTCTCGGGTCTTTCCCGAGCTAGAAAGTCAATCCTTTGTTGTTTGGTGGCACGAACTGGGACGAAACACTTGGGAACCGGAACAACCTGAAACACCAAAACCGGAAGACAACACGAAAAGCAAGGAAAATAGAGACAAAAGCAAAGAAAATACTAAACACATCAAAATAAAGGTAAGATACGAGAAACTACTAGACGGACTGGTAACACCTAAGAAACGACCTAAAATGGGAGAAAATGCAAGCAAAACATAAACAAAAATAGCAACAAAAATGGGACAAACACTGAGTCCGAACGGCATCACCACAAACTCATAGTGGCCATATCTGGTACGGAACACGGTCTTAGAGATATACGACTCCTGAATCTTCAACTGATGATAGCCAGACCTCAAATCGACCTTCGAAAATACGCTGGCTCCCCTCAGCTGGTCGAAGAGATCCTCAATGCGAGGAAGAGGGTACTTGTTCTTAACGGTGAGGTTGTTCAGTTCACGGTAGTCAATGCACATTCGCATCGAGCCATCTTTCTTCTTGACGAAGAGAACGGGCGCTCCTCACAGAGATACACTCGGTCGGATGAAACAAGATTAAGTAACTCCTGGATCTGGGACTTGAGCTCTTGGAGCTCCTTCGGCGCCATATGATAGGGTGCCTTCGATACGGGACTAGCTCCGGGTACTAAGTCGATAGTGAACTCGACTTGGAGATCCGGCGGTCCACATGGCAACTGCTTCAGAAACATATCAAGGTACTCACATACAATCGAGACCTTCTCCGGAGTCCGCTCGATCTCCTCATTCACCATACTCACTAGGTAACTTGACAGATACCCTTTGACAGACACTTTATGGCTTTGAGAGAAGAGATGACTCGAGGCACTGTCCTTGACTTCACCCCATGGAATAAGATAGGCTGATTGTCATCGAAATAGAGAGTAACTTCTCGCTCCTGACATCGGATGCCTGCTCGATAATGAGTGAGCCAGTCCATGCCAAGGATAACATCGAAGTCGCGCATATCAATTACATACGTATATCAGCCTCTAAAATTCGCCCTCCAATTGCGACTTGCAGACCATGAACTATAGAATTAGAGATAAGAGTTTTTCCCGAGGCTAAGCTAACCTCGAGAGGATCAACTTTGCACACAACACTAATTGCTAAGGTCTCCAAACAACGAGAAGAAATAAGAGAATGGGTGGCTCCGGTGTCACAGAATGCAAATATAGGCACATTGGATATAGAAAGCATTCCAGCCATGGTACCTGTGTTGTTCGCCTGCTCATCATGCGTGATAGTGTAAACACGGGCCTGGCGTCCTGCCCTCTGTTGATTCGGAGCTGGCTGTTTGAATGGCTGCTGCTGGAGTAGTGGTTACTGCTGTTGCTGCTGCTGGCTCGTAGGCTCGGGGCAGACATTGGCGTAGTGGCCGGGGCGATAGTAGTTGAAACAAACTCGCTGGTCTGCTAAGCAATCACCGGCATGGAGCCGACCGCATTTAGGACATCTCGGGAGTTGACCCTGATTGGGTCGGTCGTCATGCCTCCCAAAATTCTTCTTTTTTCCCTTCTTCTTGTTCTGGTGGTCACTCTTTCTCTTGCCTGAGCTAGAGGATTGAGAGCTGAAGCATAAGGAACATGATACTGATAAGATGACTGAGAACGAGCGGCGGCTGATAGAAAAATGGGGGAACGACTAGTGATGCAGCCTGGACAGCCTGAGCAGCATGGTAGTATGAGGGAACTGGAGCTATCGGAATGAGACAACTCTCCACTTCCTGTGCCCGACGCGCAGTATTAGCATAGGACATCAAACCGTTACTCCCAACTAGCTCACGGATCCCCTGATTTAGCCCGTTCAGATATTTTTGAGCCTTCTTCTCATCAGTGTTCACAATCTCACAGGTGAAGAGAATCATCCTGGTGAAGGTGCGCGCGTACTCATCCACGCTGGAGTTACCCTGCTGCAGATGCCAGAAGTCATGCTCCATCCGGTCACAAAAGCTCTGCGGATGGAACTTGCCTTGGACAATCTCCTTCACCTGGAATGCGGGGTCGTATGGCTGACACGACGTGGGCGCTGCCAAACCCGACAGACACTGCTCGGGTCGGCACTGGCCATGGCACGAGGCTCTGGTGCGAGACCTCGTGCACTGGAACTGGCACGGCGCTGCCGGGCGCCGTGCGCGTGGGCTGGGCACGCTGGGTGCCGTGGCCACGCCTGCTGAGGCTCATTCTGCGCGGGGCACGCAGTGCCGCGCTGCATGCGCGGCCAGTGACCAAGGCCGGCCCTTGCCGGACCTCCGACGACTTTTTCCAGTGACATGCATGACATATAAACTTAGCATGATAAAATAGGCACAAATATGCTATGAAACACTTGTGGACCCCGGGTCCACTTGCATGTTCACTCGATAGGGCCTAAATGGCACGTAGGAGCACTTGACGTCCGAACTAACATTCATAACTTACAAAACTACTCAGGGCTGAATGTTATACATCACAAATGATTACTATAATGGCTAACACTTAGGTCATATCATGCATGCATGAGGATGGGTCTCGGGTGGCCAAAATAGCATATTTTCATGAATGATTTGACCAAGGCAATGAACTCCATTTACATTCAAATTTTTACACCATCAATGACATGATATTTAAGGGTAATTCAGCTAATAATCTCGACTTTAACATGCTTTCTACTAAAATTTTATTTTTAAGGTCATTAACTTAATAAATTCAAAACTTGCATTTAAACACATGCATGACTTGATTTTTCTTCATGAAAAATCCTCAAATATCATAAATAAGCTGTGGTAAAAAGATAGGTTGAGCTAACTTTGCTCAAAAATCAAAAATGGCTAGCTAGGGCTAAAGGTGGGCTAGGCGCGGCTTTGAGACCTAGGGTGGACTTAGGTTGCGGTTTGCTCGGGCCAATCAACTCCAAAAGGCTTAGAAAAAATCTAAGGAACACTTAAATGCTGCTAAGCCTCGAGAGATTATGGCTGTAGGTGGCCGAACCTTGCTCTTCTCCTTCCCCGGGTCAGCTCGCGTGCGGAAATGGCCAATGTAAGTGTCTTTCAAATTTTCTCTCCAACTCTCACTATATGCTCAGGCTTCAAGTTGTGTAAGAGCTTACAAGGGACTAAGGAAGGCTCCTTAAGTACTGGTTTGGGCGGAGATAGCTAGGTGACTTTGTGGGGGACAATTGAAGTGGGAATCCCATCTCATGGCATGGAATTTAGGTCCAAGACCTTGGGCATGCTTAAGGCCTGACTTTGCACGGTCTTTGAGCTTATTTTAGAGTATAAAAATCATGGTGGAGAGGTTAGGTCAGGTCTGGCACGGGGGTGGGGGACAAGGACAAAGGAATCTTGAATATTTTATTGTAAGGCACATGTCCACTTTGGTTAAGCATAGTTTGACTTTGGCTAATCTTCATTAGGGCCAATTTATCTTAAACTGATCCTTATTAAGTCCTAATTTCACGCATGTATTGGGTCATGCAGGATTTGGGCCGGAACTTTGCCATTTGGGCTCAAGAAGGTGGGCTGCCAAAGCTGGCACTGGGCTGGGCGCTGGGCCCTGGGCGCGGGGACGCGGGCTGGGCGCCAGGGCGCGGGCTGGGCTGGGCTGGGCGGGAATGACTAGGGCCGAGTAAAATGCTTAGGTTAGGCCTTAAACACTTAGAAAATATTTAGCAAAGGATGATAAGGCTTGGATCAATTCTTAGGGCTCAGTGAATGTGCGTGGGCGCTGCTAATGGCGCGGGTCGGAGGCTTGGGCTCGAGGCTCGGTTAGGGCTCGATTTCTAAATGATCAAAACTTTACTTTGGTATTATTATACACTTAGAAAAATATTCAAAGTATAAAATATTATCAGAATTTACTAGAAAATAACTCGGAACCGAACTAGGGTTCGTAGTTGTTAATTTCTCGAATCGACTTGCTATTATTTAACAACCCAAATTAATGGATTAATATTAACTTAAACTTGATATAAAATTATTCAAAGAATAATTTACCATATTTGAGCATTTAGCATACTAATTATAACTCGGGAATTTCTGAAAATTTCGGATTTCACTTATAGTCGAGCAGTGAAACCGTTCTTACTATTATTACTGATTTGGGGCGTTACAACCTATCCTCCTTAAAATATTTCCGTCTTCGGAAATACAAAAATAAGGTACTAGGCCAGAACTCCTACTACAAACTATGTAAATCAAAACATAAAATAGAAAGTACATATATGTACAGCTGAAAATCTCAAAACTCGAAATCGGGATAACGAGCTCTGATCTCGGCCTTTCTCTCCCAAGTGGCTTCCGACTCGTCGTGGCGACTCCAACATACTTTGACGAGCTCTATATCTCTGTTCCTCAGCCGACGGACCTTTCGGTCCAGAACTGCTACCGGCCGCTCATCATACGTCAGGTTCTGCCCGACCTCTAGCCCGTCAAAGTTCATAATGTGGCTCAGGTCATACACGTACTTTCTCAACATCGACACATGGAAGACGTTGTGTACACCCGAGACCTCTGGGGGTAACGCCAGACGGTAGGCTGTTACGCTAACTCGTTCGAGAATATCGAATGGGCCTATGAATAGGGGCTGTAGGTTCCCCCTCTTCCCGAATCGGAACACACCTTCATCGGCGTGACCTTCAGGAATACTTTGTCTCCCTGCTCGAACTCAAGCTCCCTTCTACACTTGTTAGCGTAGGCTTTCTGACGACTCTGTGCCTCTCTCAGCTTCGCTCGGATCTTGGCAACCTTCTGTACCGTGTCCTCGATCAACTTGGGACCGAGAACCTGTTTCTCGCAACTTCATCCCAATAAAGGGGTGAGCGGCACTTGCGACCGTATAAAGCTTCGAACGGTGCCATCTTGATCGACGAGTGATAGCTGTTGTTGTAGGCAAACTCCACAGTGGGTAATAACTCCTCCCATGAACCACCACACTCTAGAACACAAGCTCGGAGCATGTCCTCAAGCGTCTGGATGGTCCGTTTCGACTGACCGTCTGTCTGTGGATGATAAGCGGAGCTAAACTTCAACTTCGTCCCCATGGACTCGTTCAGACTCTTCCAGAAATGGCCGGTAAACCTGGGATCTCTAATCTCGGCTGGAACGCCATGGAGTCGAACGATTCCCTGGAGGTACGTATCTACTAGCTGCTCCATGGACATGTCCATTCTGACGGGCATAAAGTGAGCCGACTTCGTCAGCCGATCCACTACAACCCATACCGCGTCGTGGTGCTTGGACGACATCGGTAATCCCGCGACAAAGTCTATGGTCAGCTTCTCCCACTTCCACTGCGGGATCTCTAGAGGCTGCAAGAGACCCGGTGGAACCTTGCGCTCGGCTTTTACCTGCTGGCAAATAGAGCACTACTCTACAAACTCGGCGACATCTCTCTTCATTCCCTTCCACCAGAATGACCTTTTCAGGTCGTGATACATCTTGGTGCTACCGGGGTGCGCCAAGTATGGTGCACTATGCGCCTCAGTCAAGATCTCCTTCTTCAGGGCCTCGACATTCGGCACAACTATTCTGCCCTTGTACTCCAAGGCACCATCAGTGCCTCGGTAGAAACCCTCAACTCCTCCGGCATGAATCTTCGACCACATCGTACGAACGAACTCACCGAAGACTTGATCCTGCCGGATCCTGTCTCTTAACGTGGGCCACATCCTAATCGCTCGAATACCTCCCACAACTGGCAACTTATGAGGTGATTCGACCACTTCTAGCTGCATTCAAGCGAACTCATGAATAAACTGACACTGCTGAGTGATCATACAGGTCAGCTCGCCCTTTCCCTTCCGGCTGAGGGCATCGGCAACTACGTTCGCTTTTCCCGGATGATAGTTAATGGTACATGTTGATAACTGACTTGTTTATACGATTAAAGGTGGTGATTAATTGTTTCATTGGAGTAAATCCGCCAGAAAAAGGCAAACTTAAGATAAGTCGGTATTTGTTGAAATATACCGACTTCCGAGATGACTAAGAGAAAAGAACCGACTTCATAATGAAGACACAAATAACCGACTCTGCCAACAACATGGTTAGTCGTATCAACAAATTCAACGAACAGTTCAAATATTCAGCACAAACAAGCTGTAAGCATTTGATAGGACCATCAAAATAAAAGAACAATCATTGATGTTCCCCAGAGCAAAACACACCGCTTAAGGGAAGCAACTCAACATTAAATGCGCTCTTATCCATTTCAAGCAAAAAGACAAAAACTACCGCACTATAAATAGCAGAATTTATGAGGATCTTCTCTTTTCTGGCACATGGTACATGGACTTCGAATGATCTCGGTTATGAACAAAAAAACCGACTTCCTGTACTCTTGTGAACAAATCAATTAAACGAAAATTCCAATTTTACCTTTGTTTAAACGCACTCTGCTGTTAATTTCATCGTTGTTAATTTCATAAAACAACAGTTTGACGCTAGAGGAAGGGCTGCTAAACCTCCGATTTGTTACAACAATACAAAATCATCATGTCGAGTTCTGTGCGACAAGAACGTAATCCAGATATTGGAACCAATCGTCACCATGCTCACACAACTTAAAATTCAATTGCGCCATCTATGACGATAGATTATTCTGCTCTATTTCAAGACCCAGAGTTTCTGAGAAATCTATCCAACTTCGTGGCACAAACAAGAGCAGAACCAACCACGACGGTTCATAATCAAGCTCACGCTTCAAATCCTCAAGTGAGACAACGAACACCATGAACTCAACAGCAAAATAATATTCCTGCCGCGTCACATGCAACTTCCCATCCACGAATAACTGAATCGCAACGCAACGCTACTACTCATAGTCGTGGTGTAGTTCCTGTAAAAATTCGTATCCCAGAAGCAGTTCAACCAGAAGTTACTGCTGAAAGTCAGTCTGGGCGTCGTCAGCAACAACCAGCACCTTCGTCGCTGGAAACTTCACAACATGACCAACCATCTAATTTACGACGTACTATTCAACGAAATCGATTTCGGCGTGAACATGATGAGTTACGTCATATTATTGAACGCAATCATTTGAGGCATGAGTCGGAAGAGTTGGAAATGTTAAGAAAAAGGATTGCCGAGTTAGAAACTCGGCAAGACGATCGTGAGGAATCTCGACGTCAAATTCCAACATTGGAAGATGTTTATCAAGAGACCGAGACTCCCTTGGCCCCTCATTTGACAAGAGAACCTCTTCCAGCCAAAGTGAAGGTTCCTTAAATTGGTCTATATGACGGTACCTCAGATCCAGATGCTCATCTCGGTCAATATATTTCATGGATGGATCTCCACGGGGCGTCCGACGCGCTAAGATGTCGGATGTTCTCATTGACTTTGGGATCTCGAGCCCAAAAATGGTATCATTCCTTACCACGATGTTCAATCTCAAAATGGCAACAACTGAGAACAGCTTTCCGATCTCATTTTATCGGGGCCCGCGTATCTTTAATTCCAAAAGAATCTATTGCCAATATCGTGCAAAAGGATAATGAAAGCGTGAAAGATTATATTGCTCGGTTTAATGAACGAGTACAAAATATGGAGCAATGTCATCCAGAAACATTGTTGATCACGGCAATAGCTGGATTAAGGCCAAAATTCTCTGTTCCGTTGGAGTATTTATCAGAACAAACCGATTTCATTTCAAGATTTTCTAGCTCGAGCACAGCAGCATATCATCACTGAAGAATCAATGTCGGTTCCTACTCTCGACTTCTCTCTTGAAAAGTCGGGAGTCGAACAGGAATCGAAAAAGAAGAAAAATAAGCCTTTCAAAGTGAATAAATCCCGATTTGGGAATCCACGAAATCCTGAGGTGCAAGAAGCTAGAATAAAGTATCTTAATGAAATTAAATCCAGCTATCAAACAGTTTTCTCAGCCGGAGCAGCAACTATATTTGAAGAATTAAAAGGAAAAGGAATCCTTCCAGACCCCCGACCTGTTAGGACTCCAGAAGACAAACTCGATAAGATGAAATATTGCTCATATCACAAGTCGGCTGGCCATGATACCGACGAATGTCTGGGCTTACTTTCTGCCTTATTACGGCTCATTGGACACCCACAAGTTCAAAGGTTTACCAAGAATACTGATTGTAGACGAAAAGGCAGATTATTAGAACCACAAGAAAAATATGAAGATGATGAATGTCCAATGAATCCAAAGCGTTTAAGACCAAGTGATAAAGAAGTATTCATGACGAGCTTAGAGGAAGATAAGCCCTCATTCTTGCGGAAGACTGAAATGATTCAACAAGGAGGATATCCAAACCCTGACGATTCTCATCATGTTCCTCGAGTTAACAATAGTAGTAATAAGTCTTGTGAATCACGACGACAAATGAAGGCTTATGTTCGAAAAGCGTATAACTCGGGTAAAACTGTCTTGACAACCGACCTCCGAGATAAAATTAATGCTCGAAACAATTGCCCAATAACATTCAATATAGATGATGCCAGTTATTTCGCTCACCCACATGCTGATCCTCTAGTGATAACGGCACCTATTTGTGGGATACCAGTGCATCGAATAATGATGGACACAGGAGCATATTCAAGTATTTTAATGTTACGCACGTTCGAACAAATGGGAATAGATCCAACGGAGTTAAAGCCATGTAAAGATCAAGTACAAGGTTTCAATGGCATGGTTACGTCAACTACCGGTGAAATAACTATGCCAATTCGGTTTGGGATCCCTGGACAAGCTTCAAAAGTTATAATGGAGACGTTCAAGGTGATGGACCTAAAAAATGAATATAATGCCATTGTGGGAAGGACAGCCTTGTATAAGCTTCGTGCGGATGTCTCAATTTTTCATTATGCCCTGAAATTTCCCACAAATAATGGAGAATGAACTCATTATGGAGATCAATACGAAGCTCGTGGAATGGTATGGTCAAACCTTGGCATGAATCACATTCGCCAACTCTAGATCGTGGAAGGAGTCCAGAGAAAGAACCAATCAAAGAAGAAGATGAACTTGATCCTCGAACTCAATTCAAGGAGAAAAATAAATTTGACTGAGCTGAACCATCTGAAGATATTGAAATGATTTTTAATGATGAACCGAGTAACGAAAAGCCACTTCGAATTGGGGCCAACCTTCAAGAACCAATACGAACTCAACTCATACAGTTTCTCAAGACAAACCCCGATGTGTTCGCTTGGAAACATGAAGATATGAAAGGGATTGACCCTGAAGTAGCTTCTCACCGACTTAACTTAGACCCGACAATCAAGCCAGTGGTTCAAAAACGACGTAAACTCGGTCCTGACCGACAAAAAGCCCTTGAAGAAGAAGTTCAAAAGTTAATTGATAACAAATTTATTCAAGAAACAAAATACCCAACCTGGGTATCTAATCCTATTTTGGTGAAGAAAAGCTCTGGCGCATGGCGACTTTGTATCGATTTTTCTGATTTGAATAAAGCATGTCCGGAAGACAGCTATCCATTACCTCACATCGATTACATGGTAGACGCCACTGCTGGACATGAGTTGATGAGCTTTATGGATGCTTACTCGGGTTATAACCAAATTCCCATGGATCCCAAAGAAGCAGAACATACATCATTCTATTCTGCCCGAGGATTATACTGTTATACGATGATGCCATTTGGTCTAAAAAATACAGGAGCCACATACCAAAGGTTGGTCAATAAGATGTTTGCCAAACTTATCGGACAGACCATGGAGGTATATGTTCACGACATGCCAGTCAAGTCGGTTTATGTTGTCGATCACATCAGTCATTTGCAAGAAATGTTTAATATCCTCAGAGATTACTCTATGGTACTCAACCCGAGAAAATGAACTTTTGGAGTCAGTTCGGGTAAATTTTTGGGGTATATCATGACTCAACGTGGTATCAAGGCTAATCCCCAGAAGATAAAAGCTATTCAAGATTTAACACCTCCAACGTCGGTTAAGGGTGTTCAAGCTCTTACCGGCCGGCTCGCCGCTCTGAATCGATTCATATCGAAATCAACATATCACTATAAACCTTTCTTTGAATCAATAAAGAAAGGAAAACAGTTCGAATGGACGGAAGAATGCCAGAAAGCTTTAGAAAAGATTAAAGAAACACTTCTGGAAATGCCGATGTTGCAAAAACTGATACCCGAAGAATTGTTATACTTATATTTGGGAGTAAGTGAAGGTGCTATCAGTGCTATCCTCGTTCGAGAAGAAGAACATCAGCAATATCCAGTTTATTATGTCAGTAAAGCGTTACATGAAGCTGAGTTACGTTACCCCCTAATGGAAAAATTAGCTTACGCTCTTACCATCGCGGCTCGAAAATTACGCCCTTACTTTCAGGAACATTCAATAACAGTTTTAACCTCATATCCCTTAAAGTCAATTCTTCACCGACCTGACACATCGGGAAGATTGGTCAAGTGGGCAATTGAACTCGGCCAATATGACATTCATTATAAACCGAGAACGACAATCAAAGCTCAAGTGCTATCGGATTTCATTGCCGAGTTCACTCCTGCAATAGAAGCAGTCAACAAAGATCATACATGGACTTTATATGTAGACGGGTCATTGACTCAACATCGGGCTGGAGGAGGACTTGTCTTGATAGATCCATACAGCAGAATGTTTTGTCATTCTGTTAAGTTTCTTTTTCCGGCAACAAATAATGAAGCTGAGTACGAGGCTCTATTGTCTGGATTGAATCTTGCAGAATCCATGAATGTAAACAAACTAAAGGTATTTTCAGACTCCCAATTATTGGTGAACCAAATTCATGGTGAATTTGAAGTAAAAGAACCTTGTTTGTTGCCATACTTGACACTTGCAAAACGGAGAATGTCGAAATTTGACATACAGCTAGAGCATGTTCCTCGTTCACAAAACATTCCGGCTGATGCACTCTCCAAGTTAGCCTCAACTACTGGAATGGAAGATGTAGAGTATGTCCAAGTCGGTCACCAAGAGATACCTTCCATTTCACAAACTAAAGTTATGTATACCGAGTTACAAGAGTCAACAACTTGGATGACTCCAATTATAACATATCTGAAGACAGGGGCCTTACCTCAAGACCCGAAAGAAGCTCGATCCCTTAGAATTCGAGCAGCCCGGTTTACATTGGACAATGATGTCCTTTACAAGCGAGGATATTCCACTCCTCTATTGAAGTGTTTAACCGAGCAGGAGTCTAAATATGTCCTTGAAGAAGTTCATGAAGGAATTTGCGGGAATCATAATGGCGCGCGAGCATTAGCATATAAAATACTCCGACAAGGATATTATTTGCCAACTTTAAAGACTGATGCGGCAAACTGGGTTTGTAAATGTGTGAAATGCCCAAATGTTAATCAGTCGCCAGAATCTCTCAAGTCGGTTTATAGTCCGTGGCCATTTGCTAGATGGGGAATCGACATAATTAGTCCACTTCCAACCGCAAAGGGAGGTGTAAGATTTGCTATTGTAGCAGTTGATTATTTTACAAAATGGGCAGAAGCTGAACCATTAGCAACAATTACCGAACAGAAAGTTGTTGACTTTATCTGGAAGTCAATTGTATGTCGGTTTGAAATACCGAGCTCTATTATAACCGACAACGGTCGACAATTTGAAGGGAAACGACTTGAAACTTTCTGTGAAGAATATCAAATAAAACACTTCTTCTCTTCGCCGTATCATCCTCAATCCAATGGACAAGTCGAAGCAATCAACAAGATAATTAAAAATGGTTTGAAAGTCCGACTTGACGCAACAAAAGGGACTTGGCCTGAAGAATTACCAAATGTGTTGTGGGCTTACAGATCAACAGTCAATCACGCAACAGGAGAAACACCTTTTTCCCTTACTTATGGATCAGAAGCAGTTATCCCTGTTGAACTCGGATCCCCAACATACCGATTAACAAATTTTCAAGATAAAACCAACTCGGAAAACTTAAAAGCCAACCTGGATCTCTTAGATGAAGCCCGTTTGATGGCAAATCTCAAAAATGCTACATACAAGCAAAAAAGTGAAAGGTACGTCAATTCAAAAATGAAACCTCGATCATTCCGAGTTGGTGATTTAGTACTCAAAAGAATTACTGGACCAGACCCGGGACCTTTAAAACCAAAATGGGAAGGACCATTCAAAATCAGTCAAGTACTTCCAAAAGATACCTATCGACTTTAAAGGCCCGATGGATTAGCTCTTCAATATCCCTGGAATGCTGTCTATTTGAAGAAGTATTTCCAGTAGACTTTTTGTAATATATGAATGACTCTGTACACTTTTTTGATGTATATAAAAATCGTGTGCTAAAGAGTCTCTCGAAAAAGAAAAACCGAGAACTTTAACTCGGTACTATGTCAGTCTTTATATAGCCAAGCCTTTTAAACTTGGACAAGACTAACACTTAAGAATTTTAAAGGATATTTTTGACTTAAACCGAGCAATATAACTCGGCAAGAAATACCTTTCTCGGTCAAGTTATTAGCCTTCACATAACTAAGTTCAAAAAACTTAGGAAGGCTAAGGACATTTATAAAAGCTGGATTAAGTATCTTTAAATTCAAATCCTGAAGATCGATTTGAATAAGATTAAAATCTAATTTTCCATCAAAGTTGATCGAATCCACTCATAAAAATTAGTGCTTGGCCGACTTCTCAACACTTGAAAATATTCAGCAAAAGTAAAATGACATGCTGAATATAAATTATGAATGACAATAATAATATATATAAAAGATGTTCATTCATAGCACTCAAAAAACTAAACCATTACAAATAAACTGTGTGTCCCGACATACCGAGAACACATTGCAAAGTTAAAAGGGAAAAGAGAGAGAAGAAAAACATGTCTCAAAACAAGTTCAACTATTCGGGACCATCCGTCTTCTCGGTAAAGTCTGCGCCATCTTTCTTGGGAGGTTCAACATTGGCAGGCAAATTATCAGTCGTCAGAACCTCTTTGTCCTTCGCTGCCTCCTTTGCATCATCCTTTGTGATTTGCTCTACATAATACGGCTGATAATGTCGAAAACTCGATCTTCCTCAGCTTTAGCAGCATTCTCAACTTCGGAGAGAGTCACTGGAATACGTGCATCCAACATTGCATCATTTTCAACTCTAGGCAGCTTGGAAGCAGTAGGCTCCTTTGAGATAACTCAGCAACCTTTCTTTCAAGAAAAGCCAGCACCGACTTTCGAAGTTGCTCGGGAGTCATCTTCTCAAGCTCTTCTTCTAGACTCACCTCGGCCAAAGTTTTCACGTATATATTAGTGAGCTCGGTCTTCTTCTCTTTCTCGCCTTCCAGCAGCATATTGACGAAAGACCGACGAAGACGAACTTCTCTTTCTCGGTTCAAGGTGGAGTCTGGGAACCTCTTCCTTCAGCTCCAATGGTAGCGAGAAGTCCTTCACAGAAGCTTTTTTCGTCCTCGTCAGCGTCAATGTGGGCAGTTGCGATTGAAGGATTGAAGTTGTGACTCTTGATTTTATGAAGAAGAAACTGTCGCAACTCTTCGATGTCATACAATCCTTCATCAAATCGCTCGATAACCCAACGCAAGTTGATGCATGTGTTCATCTCAAATTCTCGGTCTTCGTCATCAGAATCAGAGTCTGCTTTGGTCTTAAGTCTGTTGGCTTCGACTTCAAGAATCCTCCCAGCCCGAAGACCGTCATTATACTTCTCCTCAGCAAATTTGATCTTTTCTTCCTGAAGTCTGCTGAGATCGGCACGATGATCATTTCTGCTCTTCAGCAACAGTTCTTCAACCTCGGACCGACTTGTTTGAGTAAGCTCGTGAGCTTCTTGTTCTTTGTGGAGAAGAGATTCGCACCGAGCAAGTTGTTCTTCCAGCATTTTAACACGCTGCTCGGAGGTGATCACTTGACTTGTCAGCTTTAACACATCAGCATCGAGACCAGCCTTCTCAACTTTCAAGGTCTCGATCTCACCTTGAGCGATCGTAAGTTGCTCGGTTTGTTCAGCAACTTTGGTCTGTAATTCTCTCTCTTTCGCCGCTACTTCCTCCCTCAAAGATGCAAGAGCTCCATCTCTAAGTTCTAAAGTGTGCTTCTTCTCGTCCACTTGGGCAGCATTTAGTCGAAAGTCATCCTCGGCCATTATTAAACTGATAAGCGCACGACCCAAACAAGCTTTGGCGTATTTGAACTTGTATGTACTCGGAAGAGAGGACACGCCAATCTCGGATCTCAGATCCCACACCCTCATTGGGACCCGGGCAGCATCAACAACATGGCTGGGCAGCTCAACTGTGCTTGATATCTCGGGAATCTCTACCGACTCAAAAGCCGAGAACCATTTCTCGACCGATTCCCGAGGCTGTCGAAAATTAAGAGCTCTTTCCTCGTCGATGGGCAAGAAAGATCGATCAACTAAGGGCTCTTTCTTTTTCTTTCCCCGATCACTGACATCATGCTTCTTTTTGGTTCGTTCCTCAGCGACTGGAACGCTCTCTGCACGCCTTTTTCTTGACCGAGTAACTGGAACTTCGCGTTCTGTAATCATATCTTGGTCACCCTCAAGCTCATCGGAAACAACTTCAACGATAGGTGGAACTTCTGGTGGAGTGATGTCAATAACTGGTTCGACCTCGGATGAACCAGCAGTAGCAGCAGCAATAGCGGCAATCGGACCTGCTGCTGCGATTGCAAGTGGATTTGGCTGCAAAGTTTCAACAGCAGCTGCCGACGTCGCACCATCATCGACATCGGCCTTTGGAGGATTCATGATTGGATTTTCCAAATATGCCTTCACTAACTTCTTGCGACCCATTCTTGATAAGCGTAGTTCTCTACTTTTTCCGACTTTGGTTCGAAGGTCCAAGTTTGGACTCTTTTGACGAAAAGCTTTGGCGTCACGAATAGTCTTGAACCCGAGAACACCGAGAAGCGGATAGTAAACTGCAAATAGAGAACCGAGTTATGACAATTTTCGAAAGCAACCGACTTCAAACAAGATTGAAAATTTATTCAAGTTTACCTGGTTGGAAAGAACCGTTAGAAATCTCAGGACAAAAACTAGCAGCCTTCAATCTTGTGTCCTTCAAAATAAGTTTGAAGCTACGCTGCGCTTTCTTCAATTTAAACACTTCGGTAATTCTTTCCTTCAAAGTCGCACTAAGTTTCGATCCTTTGCTTTTGGCTGCAAATAGTAAAAGTGCTGACCTATTAGTATAAAAATAAGGAAAAGAGTCAGGACAACTCGGTATAAGAAGTTAAAGAAAAACTTACAAAATGCGGAATTAATGTTGATGGGTATTGACATCCCATCAATTAAAGGTTTAGAAAAATTCGGAGTTTGCCAGTCTCCGCCAACCCATAGCCACTCCTCTTGAAATCCGTGGAGAGACTCAGGGATTTCAGTGATCAACTCGCCGATTTTTAATCCTCCTTGAGGCCTCCCCGCGCAAGCATAACAAATCAAGGGATCGGCCACCTGTCTATCGGCACACCGTCTAAATGTGAAGAGACTCCTTATCTCTTCAACAGTTGGCATATCCCAGCCCTTTTCCTTCGATAGAACCATGAGGCCGATGATCCTTTTCCATGTATTCGGTGCTATTTGACATAACCCGAATCCCCAATCCCTCAAATAATCTGAAATCAACGCAGGCAGTGGGAATCAAAGTTCTGACCTTAACAAATCTGCAAAGACACCCACACAGCCAGGAGGAGGGCACGTAAACTTCGCCTGGATAAGGAGCGAACAACTTTACCGACGAAGGGATGTAAACTTCTCCTCGGAGATTAACGATATTTGCATCAGTTAAAATACTCGGTTCGCCTCTGTATTCATCAATTGGTTCGGGCCACCGACGTGCAGGACATTTCCAATAGTCAGGAAGCGACATAACATCCTTTTCAACTCGTTTATCCTCTTCAACAATATCCCTATTGAGATTTACTCGCTTCACCAGAAGAAGATCCCACCGGTAAAATTCAAGAGGCAATTCCAAATCCTCATCAGTGAAAATTGGAGTTTCTGAAACCGTACGACTGCTGCTATCTTCGGCTTGAACAGACATCTTTTTCGAATTCGATGAAAATAAAAGCAAATTCAAATTTGGTGAATGCAAAAATATAAAGGATTAAGGCGAACTCTTACCGAAACTCTTGAAGCTTTGAAGTGAAGAAAGCACAAAAAATTGCACAAAGTACGCAGGATAGAGTTTGAAAGAGAAATTCGAAGAAGATGAAAGGCAAAGGTAAGCGAGAGATATGAAAATTTGAGGTAAAGAAACTTTTAACAAATCAAAACCGACTGCAATTTATAGGTTTTGATTTATAACCGTTGGTGAGATCCAGAAACGGCGCGTGTAACGGACGTGTCTGGAAACGGTGTAACGTTACAGTAATCATTAAAACACGTGGACACGCCCAGAAACGCCATGTCGTTAAAGATTTATATCCGTTGGACCCATTAAATATGGACGCGTCTTTTAAGAACTGCCACGTCAGGCCAAATATTATACAAGAGATGACAAATAGAACAAAGTGTTCTCATGTCGGTCATCAGGGACAACCAAGTCGGAATAACACGGAACAACAAACGACATCAGCAGTCATTTGAAAAGCTCAAATACCAACTAATGTCGGGGGCCTCTCTGTTCATAACCGACTTGTTTATACGATTAAAGGTGGTGATTAATTGTTTCATTGGAGTAAATCCGCCAGAAAAAGGCAAACTTAAGATAAGTCGGTATTTGTTGAAATATACCGACTTCCGAGATGACTAAGAGAAAAGAACCGACTGCATAAAGAAGACACAAATAACCGACTCTTCCAACAACATGGTTAGTCGTATCAACAAATTCTCAGTTCAAACCGACAAATGAACAGTTCAAATATTCAGCAAAAACGAGCTGTAAGCATTTGATTGGACCATCAAAACAAAAGAGCAATCATTGATGTTCCCCAGACAAAACACACCGCTTAAGGCAAGTGGCTCAGCATTAAATGCGCTCTTATCCATTTCAAGCAAAAAGACAAAAACTACCGCACTATAAATAGCATAATTTATTGTAGTACGAGGATCTTCTCTTTTCTGGCACATGGTACATGGACTTCAAATGATCTCGGTTATGAACAAAAAAACCGACTTCCTGTACTCTTGTGAACAAATCAATTAAATGAAAGTTCCAATTTTACCTTTGTTTAAACGCACTCTGCTGTTAATTTCATCGTTGTTAATTTCATACAACAACAGTACAGTCATAACCGTTCACCAGCTTCAACCATCGCTGTTGGCGCATGTTGAGCTCCTTATGGGTGAAGATATACTGTAAGCTCTTGTTGTCTGTATAAATCTCGCAGTGGCCTCCGTACAAATAGTGCCTCCAGAGCTTCAGTGCTGAACCACAGCTGCCAACTCAAGATCGTGAGTCGGGTAGTTCACCTCGTACGGCTTCAGCTGACGAGAAGCATAAGCCACAACCCTGCCGTCTTGCATCAAAACACAGCCTAGACCCTGCTTCGAGGCATCACTATAGATAGTGAAACCCTGTGTGGGGTCCGGAATAGTCAACACTGGGGCCGTCGTAAGCCTCGCTTTGAGCTCCTGGAAGCTCGACTCACAACGATCATCCCACTCAAACTTCACCGATTTCCTCGTCAAACGTCACAAGGGTAGGGCAATCTTCGAAAAACCCTCGATGAAACGTCAATAATAGCCTGTCAAATCGAGAAAACTCCGAACCTCGGTGGCATTTCTCGGCGTCGACCAGTTCCGAACTGCTTCAATCTTGCTGGGGTGTACCTCAATCCCTCTAGAAGTAACGATGTGGCCTAGAAAAGCCACTCGATCGAGCCAAAATTCGCACTTCAAGAACTTGGCATAAAACTTCTCCCGTCGAAGTGTCTCTAAAACTGTCCTCAAGTGCTCCTCGTGCTGCTCTGGACTGCTGGAATAGACCAAGATGTCGTCAATGAAGACGATGACAAACTGGTCCAGGAATGGATGGAAGACACGGTTCATGAGATCCATGAATACAGCTGGCGCATTGCTCAAGCCCAACGGCATCACTACGAACTCATAGTGACCGTATCTATTTCTGAAAGCGGTCGTGGCCACGTCGGCCTCTCTGATCTTAAGCTGATGGTAACCAGAGCGAAGATCGATCTTGGAAAAGACGCTGGCTCCCCCCAGCTGATCGAATAAATCCTCTATCTTGGGTAGCGGATACTTGTTCTTCACCGTCAACCGGTTCAAATCCCGGTAGTCGATGCACATTCTCATCGATCCGTCCTTCTTCTTGACAAAGAGGACAGATGCTCCCCACGGTGAAACGCTCGGTCGAATGAAACTGAGACTCAAAAGCTCCTGAATCTGAGGCTTCATGTAACACCCCGCTTATCAGAGTAACTTTTTCGCAACTTTTACTTCGAATACTTTAACTCTTCCAAAATACTTATGAAGAACTCGGAATGCTACTTAACTTGTCTTTATAAAAATCTGTTTATCTTTAAACTTTTGTCTAACAGATTTATCTTTAAACTTGCATTTAAAATACTATAATTCTATTTTTCAATTACCATATTTATATTTCTCAATTTACCATAATTATATTTCTCAAAATACCATAATTATATTTCTCAACATGGTAAAACTTATAAAATGCAAGTTCAATCATTAATGTGCATAGCGGAATACTTAAAAAAACGTGGTTAATTATACAAACTTTAGAAATGTCCACATTAAGCTTGTCTTCGTTTGCTTCCACAATCCACACCAACACAACTCCACTCACACCTTCTCGTTAACCTGTTACCTGAAACTAAAACTCATGGGGGTGAGTAACGAATATGGATAATCATAAACCGATATCTGATCGGTAACTTAAACTTGAACTTTCATTTCTCTGGCCGATGGTTAATCGGATACGTGTGCACACTCTGATGGATATTTCTAAGGCCCGTTTTGCCTCCACCAGAACTTAGGATATAATCTTATGAGACAAATTAATGTCTCCTCATCCCAAGTGTAATAAACCTTAACTTCGGGATATAACTTTTGAGACAATTGATGGTCTCCTTATCCCAATCACATATCGTACTCAATGTGCTACCCATTCAGGGTCCCCACCTTTTCATCTTTGAAACCTTTTGTAACACGATAAGCGCTGTACTTGTACTGTATCTGCAAGTCAAGTCAAACATAGACAAATATACTAAGTACTATGCTCGTATACTCAATAAACTTTCTTATTCTCAAGTTAAGATTATACTTAACTTCACTTTTTACCTTTTCTCAAGGTTAATTACTTAACCTTATAAAACATATCTTCTTAAACATCAATATGTTTCATAACATGCTATAACTCAAATGTGAAAAATACTATATTTCACATTATACTTGATTAAGTACTTAAACTTATTTTTTACCATCATCATCATCATCATGGTTTATAAACTCATCTTAACTTAATCTTTTACTCAATCAAGTACTTAATTAATCGTACATCATACTTCTCAAACTTTAGATATTTACTTATTTTTCACTTAATTATCTTGAAAGTGAAAATAATCATATCATTCTTAACTTTCTCATCATGTTCTTAATATGTGAGATTTAAAACAATTTATATAAAATTGTATACTCAACATATTAACTAAAACTTTATCAAATTGTTCATCACTTATGAGAATTGTTCATAATAATCTCATTAATAATCATCTCTACTTATCACATTTGCTCATTAACTTTTCTCATGATATAATATAGCATACTTAATATAATCTTTACTAAATTGTATACTCCATATATGATATCAAAACTCCATCATATGACTCACCATTCATATGAAAATTACTCATTATTCATATGAAAATTACTCATCATTCATATGAAAATTACTCATGAACATCTCATTTTAACAACTTAACTTTATTATGACTATTCTTGCACATATATATACTTATCTTTACGTATATGCTTTCTTATCTTCATAACTTATTCATTTCTCATCTTTAACTTTTGAAACTTAACAGTCATAATCTCATCTTATCACTAAACATATGCTCAAAATTTCATAATCTTATCATGCATATTCATCAAGTTATGAAAACTTTAACTTTAATAGTGAACATAATCTTTATCTTGCATGTTCATCTTCATATATTCATAACTCAAGTTATACTTTACTAAATCTCTTAATTCTTGTTCTCATGTACTCCTCTTTTACATAAGAATCATTCATTTAAATCATATAATTCCAGTTTATTCATATATTTATCATCATCTTATCAAATTCAAGCATGTACATCATATAATTGATCTTGAATATATTTAACTCTTTATATTCATAGAATCAATTATAAACTTAACTTCTTTATCATGTTTATACATACTTATAAACATGTAAACTTAACATCAAAACATAAACTTAAACATTTACTTTAAGATAAGTGAGTTACCTCATCTTCTTGTCAAAGTAAAAACTTCATTCTTTACTTCATCTTCTTTACTTCTCCAAAGTGGAAACTTCATTCTTTACTTCTCCAAAGTTTCTCCCACTCATTCTCTCTTTCACTTTTATTTAACTTTGGAACTTTATTTTGGTGTGAAAAACTCTGAATTTTAGGCCTCTATTTATAGGCACAATTTTCAAGACATCATAATTGAGTGAAGAAATTAACAAAGTAAACAATACAAACTTGTAAAAATAAATATATATAATAAATAGTATTCTTAACTTGTAAACTTCTCCAACCCATAGTCAATGCTTAGAAAGGCCCCTCTTCTGATCCTAATCTGATCTCAATGATTAAATTCGAGTTTTAGTGAAAATTCTCCAATTTACGGAACCAAATTCTGACTTAAAATGAACAGTTACCGTAAAATCGAAGATTCTTACTATTTCCGAATTTCCTTCTTTTCTTTTGGCATTTTTCCTTTTTATGCTAAAAAAATTTTTCTTGTCTTGTAGTCTACTAAAAAATAGAGAGAAAATAATTTAATTTATTTCTCGGAACTGAAATCGGACATAAATTCCGACTACAATCGAAAACCGAAAAAAACCAAAATTCTATTTCTCTCTAATAATTTAAATAGACTAAAATGTCTAAATAAATTTCTCACTTCTTTGAACATTTATAACTTAAATGTTCATGGATACTTAACCGAACTCGAGACCTAACTTGTCTCGACTCATTATTCTTTTTCTTTCTCATTCAAACTAGAAATGGCCAAATTTACATCCATTTAGCTAAATAAAATGGAATGTTACTTGAACTTCAACTTCATCTTAAATAACTTATTTCACTTCAATAAACATTAATGTGTAATTAATCCTTATAACTTGATCAATACTCAAAACTAAGCTAGGCTCGAGAATCATTTGTTCGGTAATAATCTTAACTCGTAACCGAACATGCTTGGTTCCGTTCACGACTTATCTTGAACGAGTAATCAAATATACTCGATTTTTATTATTTGTCATCTTATTATAATTAATCTCATCTTATAAATCCATTTATAAAAATAAACAGACCAGAATTAATTAATTACTGAACTAGCTCGATTAAATAAAATTTAACCGAGAATACTTTCAACTTGAACTTTTAACTGAATAACTTAATAACTGAGCTCGAAACTAGGAACGAGCATTATTAATAAAAGTAATTAGTTCAAACTTAGAACTAAAATAATTACTTTTATTAATTACTAAATGGGATATTACAATCTACCCCCCCTTAAAACTATTTCCGCCATCGGAAATACTGAATCTGAGATATATACATCATAACTCGTAATCTGTAAAACGAGTGTTAATATCAACTTCTCACTTTTCAGTGGCATTAAACTTTATATGTGGTGATCCCATTTCTACTAACGAGGAAATATCTTACTTACACAGCCAGTGAACCTGATGGTCCAAAACTTATCTCAGCTGATCCTCGTAGTTAAATCTTATTAAAATCATTGTGCGAAAGCACATACTTTGGATCACACACATAACTTCATAACTTAGCTACATAAAACTCTATGCACACTGAATAACTTTAGAGAATAATTGATATTAAATACTTATCTGAATACTTATGCGATACATTGTATATGATTTACCCACAACCCGGGGCCCTTCGGGTGCGGAACATCTATATACATTGTACCTTAATATCGATGTCACTTGTAAACTTTAACAAGTCACATCTCCATAATATACTCATAATTTTCTATACTCAACTTGTTTCTCTTTTGAGAAATCTTATGCTCAATATCACTATTGATATTGTCTAACTTCAACTTCTCCGACTTAACTATAGTCGAGAATTTTGTTGAAATTACTGATCTGATATGGAATAACTTGACCATTCTCTTGGTCATCTCATAATTCCAACCTTATTGGTAAACTTATTTTCCTTCATTACTGCAACTGCATTAATAATATTGCAGCATCTCACTTATTGCCGACAACTATCATCTGATTGCTGACATCTCACATCTGATTGCAACGGCATTAAATGCATACTGACTGTAATAATTTGCATTATTGTTGACATTTCACATCTTCTTTTTGTTGTATTAATTTCCTTCTGGTTGCGTTTTCTATCATTCGGTATACTTTAATCATACCTCGCAACTTATCTCATACTCATCTCTTCTTTATAACCCCTTCGGTAATCCCTCCATCTTCCTCAACGATGGTCCGATTCACCAATGGATTTAGCACTGCTAAAAATCCAAAAATTCTATTCTTTTCTTCCTCTTAATATCATAAAGAGAATTTATCGAGCTCGAGTAGAAAGATTAAGACTACTCATGCTCAATAATATATCATTTAATCCCAAATGATATAAGATGGTTGATCGAAGCAAAGGTCCGTGTATCTGGCGAGTATCCCAACGCATACAAATATCTGTCAGGTACGGGTAAAAGCACTTTTGCCAAGAAACGTAGAGCAAAAAGATTAGGCGGCTGCCATAAATGTGCCCGCTGGAACTGCGACACTCATTGTACTTCTTTAGGCTTCTTGTCGAATAATCAAGAAGATAAAATCACTTTCATCAAGAATGGCTTGAGTAAGGAATTTCTGGATCAAACCATTCAGCAGATTCTTGATACACATTCTAGTGGATATGTGCATCGAGAACTGATGTCTTTATGGCTTCTGTTCAAACATGAAGAAAAACTTCATAGTCTGGAAAATATCATTTCCACTGATCATGTTTGTCAACACTGTTCTTGATGTCACTGTTGTACTGTACATATTTCTTATCCTTTCCAACAGATAAGAGTCATTTAAGACTCAACTGCATTCTTGTCGGAACTTTCTTCTTTAAAAGCAACTCTCTTTCTTCTTTAAAAAGCAATCTATCTTTTAGCCAAATATCTCTTCATAATAAATGGCTACTGCCGAATCTTCTCAAGGATCTAAACTTCTTCAACCTCTTAGAACTGTGTGCATCCTTGGTGGTTCCAAGTTTGTAAATGTTCCTCACAACATATATGTTGTAAGCCAACTCGTAAAAGAGTTGGGCAAACATAACATCAACATATTTTATGGAGGAACTAGTATTTACTTCTTTAACAACCTCTTAATAGCTGCTAAATGCTTTGACATCCAGGTGAGAAGTATCCTTCCTTTTTATCTCACTTCATCAAAGGTCGTTAAAGATTCTGCTACTTTGATGATTACTCTTTCCATTTATGACAGTTTAATGCCCATGATATCTAATTGTGATGCTTTCATCATTCTTCCTGGTGGATATGGAACTTTAATGACTGCATTTACCCTTGCTACTTGGGCAGAAATGAAATTTCATACCAAACCTATTGGTTTGTTAAATTTCAATAACTATTTCCACCACTTGCTTGGATTTCTAGATGAAGGAGTGTATCAAACTTTTATATCTCCCTTTCAAAGAGAAATATTTAAGTCTGCAAACACATCATCTGAACTCATCCAAAAGCTTCAGAACAGCATCTCAACCGTTCAAGATTCTGTGGAAACTCCAGGATTCAAACGCAAGCGAGCATTTGATCCTTTGGATCTATCATTATGAACTACAGCCATGCTGGATGGCAGAGTTATGGAGTCTTGTGCTCTTGAGACGCACCCTCCCTTTATGTACTATAACTTTGTACTTTACTTTGTACTTAGTTGAGAATTCCTTTATGCTTATTTGTAACTCTTTCATAGATATTACTGTACTAGCTTCTTAGGAATTTCTCAACAGTGTGCTTGCATCTTTGCCTTGCTTTTTGCTTTCCAGAATATTGGAATTTTTATCAAGTAGATTGATTGTGTAAAATATTCTCTACTCGAATAAACTTGATTCACACATCAATACTACTTGATTCTGACTGAATTAACTTCTTGATTTAATCAAGATCTTAAACTTTACTCAGTTGTGGTCTTGAAACTTTGCCTCGCGGCATTCTAAAACCACTAACTTTATAACTTTGTACAGTATAACCATTAATAAATAACTATACCAAACTTTAAGGAATTTGTAAATTTTCCGAAAACACCTAGCTTGTGCTAGAGTTCCGGTTAATCTTTTTCTTTTCTTACTTCTTCTCGCCATTTTTCATTTATGGCCTTAAACTCATCTCTCTTTGGGTACTAATATTTCCTCCAAAGAAACATATTAGTCTTTTATTAAAAAGACTATCTCAAACTTTCACTTGTCCATTTTTAACTTTTACATGTATATCTTTAACCTTTACATGTATATCTTTAACTTTTACATGTCCAGATTACTCTTGCTTAACTTTAAAATTCTTCCGAGAACTTAAATACTTATCTCGGTATCTGGAATGTATTTCTTATATCTTTTAAGGTTCGATTCAAGTCTACAGGTAATTCGGACTTAATAACCCTTATTTCAGGTTTCCATAATTTCCCCGAGTTTATGACTATTATATATCGATACCTTAATCTTTATTCTCATTCATTTCTAAAAAGTACTTTGTAGACTTATTCTTATTCTACAAGTACTAATAACTTATAACTTTATCTTGAACTTTACTTCTACTCATTTCATGATATCCCACTGATAGAATGTCAAAATTTCTGATTTATAAAGATTGAACATTTTCTTGAAACTTTGTCTCTTTCGTTTTAGTTTTCAAGCCTACAGGATCTAATCCGGCTTTTTGGTTCTTATTTCAAACCTCCATGATCTTTTCCCGTACTTGTTGGCTATTATATCCAGAAATACCGTCACTTCTTATTCATCATCAATCTTTATAATCATTTCTTAACTTGAATCTCATCGTCAATCTTTATATCATAACTTAAATCTCATTCTTAAATCTTTATGATCATATCATAACTTAAATCTTATTTTTACATTTTCAATCTTTATGATCATAACTTGAATCTTATTCTTATGGCTTAACTTGGAATGTTCAAGTTCATATTCTTGATCTAGTTAACTTGATAAACTAGATTTCCCTTTAATACTTGAACATATATACCAATTACTAGAGTTGGTACATCTGATTTCTTATCGAGCATAGACTTAGTAAATTTGAATATATTGAAAAACTTATGTAAAACTTTGTACAGCACTTACCTGGTAGTTGACGAGGTGTGAGCGTGGTGTGGTCGGTTTTCTTGAAACTTCTTGTAAAACTTGAACTTCTCTGAAAACTTCTCTTTTAGAAACTTTAAACTTTTTAGTATGCAGAGCATTTAAACTTTTAGCTCTGATACCACCTGTAACACCCCGCTTATCAGAGTAACTTTTTCGCAACTTTTACTTCGAAATACTTTAACTCTTTCGAAATACTTATGAAGAACTCGGAATGCTACTTAACTTGTCTTTATAAAAATCTGTTTATCTTTAAACTTTTGTCTAACAGATTTATCTTTAAACTTGCATTTAAAATACTATAATTCTATTTCTCAATTATCATATTTATATTTCTCAATTTACCATAATTATATTTCTCAAAATACCATAATTATATTTCTCAACATGGTAAAACTTATAAAATGCAAGTTCAATCATTAATGTGCATAGCGGAATACTTAAAAAAACGTGGTTATTATACAAACTTTATAAATGTCCACATTAAGCTTGTCTTCGTTTGCTTCCATGATCCACACCAACACAACTCCACTCACACCTTCTCGTTAACCTGTTACCTGAAACTAAAACTCATGGGGGTGATTAACGAATATGGATAATCATAACCCGATATCTGATCGGTAACTTAAACTTAAACTTTCATTTCTCTGGCCGATGGTTAATCGGATACGTGTGCACACTCTGATGGATATTTCTAAGGCCCGTTTTGCCTCCACCAGAACTTAGGATATAATCTTATGAGACAAATTAATGTCTCCTCATCCCAAGCGTAATAAACCTTAACTTCGGGATATAACTTTTGAGACAATTGATGGTCTCCTTATCCCAATCACATATCGTACTCAATGTGCTACCCATTCAGGGTCCCCACCTTTTCATCTTTGAAATCTTTTGTAACACGACAAGCGCTGTACTTGTACTGTATCTGCAAGTCAATTCAAATATAGACAAATATACTAAGTACTATGCTCGTATACTCAATAATTTCTTAGGATTATTAACTTATCCCATTCTTCTAATAATTCATTTAAACTTTCTTATTCTCAAGTTAAGATTATACTTAACTTCACTTTTTACTTTTTCTCAAGGTTAATTACTTAACCTTATAAAACATATCTTCTTAAACATCAATATGTTTCATAACATGCTATAACTCAAATGTGAAAAATACTGTATTTCACATTATACTTGATTAAGTATTTAAACTTACTTTTTACCATCATCATCATCATCATGGTTTATAAACTCATCTTAACTTAATCTTTTACTCAATCAAGTACTTAATTAATCATACATCATACTTCTCAAACTTTAGATATTGACTTATTTTTCACTTAATTATCTTGAAAGTGAAAATAATCATATCATTCTTAACTTTCTCATCGTGTTCTTAATATGTGAGATTTAAAACAATTTATATAAAATCGTATACTCAACATATTAACTAAAACTTTATCAAATTGTTCATCACTTATGAGAATTGTTCATAATAATCTCATTAATAATCATCTCTACTTATCACATTTGCTCATTAACTTTTCTCATGATATAATATAGCATACTTAATATAATCTTTACTAAATTGTATACTCCATATATGATATCAAAACTCCATCATATGACTCACCATTCATATGAAAATTACTCATTATTCATATGAAAATTACTCATCATTCATATGAAAATTACTCATGAACATCTCATTTTAACAACTTAACTTTACTATGACTATTCTTGCACATATATATACTTATCTTTACGTATATGCTTTCTTATCTTCATAACTTATTCATTTCTCATCTTTAACTTTTGAAACTTAACAGTCATAATCTCATCTTATCACTAAACATATGCTCAAAATTTCATAATCTTATCATGCATATTCATCAAGTTATGAAAACTTTAACTTTAATAGTGAACATAATCTTTATCTTGCATGTTCATCTTCATATATTCATAACTCAAGTTATACTTTACTAAATCTCTTAATTCTTGTTCTCATGTACTCCTCTTTTACATAAGAATCATTCATTTAAATCATATAATTCCAGTTTTTCATATATTTATCATCATCTTATCAAATTCAAGCATGTACATCATATAATTGATCTTGAATATATTTAACTCTTTATATTCATAGAATCAATTATAAACTTAACTTCTTTATCATGTTTATACATACTTATAAACATGTAAACTTAACATCAAAACATAAACTTAAACATTTACTTTAAGATAAGTGAGTTACCTCATCTTCTTGTCAAAGTAAAAACTTCATTCTTTACTTCATCTTCTTTACTTCTCCAAAGTTTCTCCCACTCATTCTCTCTTTCACTTTTATTTAACTTTGGAACTTTATTTTGGTGTGAAAAACTCTGAATTTTAGGCCTCTATTTATAGGCACAATTTGCAAGACATCATAATTGAGTGAAGAAATTAACAAAGTAAACAATACAAACTTGTAAAAATAAATATAGATAATAAATAGTATTCTTAACTTAAAAACTTCTCCAACCCATAGTCAATGCTTAGAAAGGCCCCTCTTCTGATCCTAATCTGATCTCAATGATTAAATTCGAGTTTTAGTGAAAATTCTCCAATTTACGGAACCAAATTCTGACTTAAAATGAACAGTTACCGTAAAATCGAAAATTCTTACTATTTTCGAATTTCCTTCTTTTCTTTTGGAATTTTTCCTTTTTATGCTAAAAATTTTTTTCTTGTCTTGTAGTCTACTAAAAAATAGAGAGAAAATAATTTAATTTATTTCTCGGAATTGAAATCGGACATAAATTCCGACAACAATCGAAAACCGAAAAATACGAAAATTCTATTTCTCTCTAATAATTTAAATAGACTAAAATGTCTAAATAAATTTCTCACTTCTTTGAACATTTATAACTTAAATGTTCATGGATACTTAACCGAACTCGAGACCTAACTTGTCTCGACTCATTATTCTTTTTCTTTCTCATTCAAACTAGAAATGGCCAAATTTACATCCATTTAGCTAAATAAAATGGAATGTTACTTGAACTTGAACTTCATCTTAAATAACTTATTTCACTTCAATAAACATTAATGTGTAATTAATCCTTATAACTTGATCAATACTCAAAACTAAGCTAGGCTCGAGAATCATTTGTCCGGTAATAATCTTAACTCGTAACCGAACATGCTTGGTTCCGTTAACGACTTATCTTGAACGAGTAATCAAAATATACTCGATTTTTATTATTTGTCATCTTATTATAATTAATCTCATCTTATAAATCCATTTATAAAAATAAACAGACCAGAATTAATTAATTACTGAACTAGCTCGATTAAATAAAATTTAACCGAGAATACTTTCAACTTGAACTTTTAACTGAATAACTTAATAACTGAGCTCGAAACTAGGAACGAGCATTATTAATAAAAGTAATTAGTTCAAACTTAAAACTAAAATAATTACTTTTATTAATTACTAAATGGGATATTACACTTCAGCTCCTGAATCTGAGCCTTCAACTCCTGAAGCTCTTTCGGCGCCATGCGATACGGTGCTTTTGACACTGGTCCTGCTCCGGGGACCAAGTCGATGGTGAACTCCACCTGGCGGTTAGGTGGTCCTCCCGGGAGCTGATAGGGAAAAATGTCCACAAACTCACGAACAATGGGAATATCTCCGGCAGACAGCTTCTCCGAAGACTCCCCAACGATATTGACAAGAAAACCCTGACAATCCTCTCGCTGCATGTACTTTGTCACATTCGCCATGGAAATAACGTGTGGTAAGCTTCACGTGTAATATCCCTCTCAGTTATTAACAAAGTAATAGTCTTAGTTCCAAGATTTAGGTAATTTCGAGGCCAAGATATGCAGTTATCGGTTCGAAATTAAGAGTTGATCAAGGAACTAGCCACACGAGTCGTGTGAGAAGCTACACGAGTCGTGTGAAGCCACACGAGTCGTGTGAGAAGGCACACGAGTCGTGTGGGAGGAGATATGAATGAAAGTTAGCTTCGACTTTTTCACACGAGTCGTGTGACAAGCCACACGAGTCGTGTGGGGTTACACGAGTCGTGTGACAAGCCACACGAGTCGTGTGAGGTCACACGAGTCGTGTGACAAGCCACACGAGTCGAGTGACTAGCCACACGAGTCGTGTGACCGACAGTAAGGTTTGATCATTGAGAATCCGATTGTGATCTCAACTAGAGGCCATTTTTGATGATTAATTATGTTTTGATGAGTATACAAGTTAATCATAAAATAGTTTATGATTAATTAAGTTTATAAGTTTAAATTGTTTATTATGTTCATTTCTTCACTCCATTATGATGTCTTGCCAATTTATGCCTATAAATAGAGGCCTAAACTTCTGAGTTTTTACACCAAAGTTAAGTACCAAAAGTTATATAAGAGTGTAAGAGAGAATAAGTAGTAGAAACTTTGGAGAAGTGAAGAATTTGAAGTAAAGAATCAAGTTTTACTCTAGCAAGAAGGAGGTAATTTACTTATCTTAAAGTTACATGCTTAAGTTCATGTTTTGATAATGAGTTCACATGTTTATAAGTATGTATATCATGATGTAGAAGTTGAGTTTATAATTGATTCTATGAATATAAAGAGTTAAAGTTGTTCAAGATCAATTATATGATATATGTGCTTGATTTGATGAGATGTTGATAAAGATATGAATAAGCTGGAAGAGTATTATTTAAATGAATGATTCTTATGTAAAAGAGGAGTACATGAGAACAAGAATTAAGTGATTTGGCAAAGTATAGCTTGAGTTATGAATTTTTGAAGATGAACATGCAAGATGAAGTTTATGTTCATTATTGACTTTAAATTCCAATAACTTGATGTACATGCATGTTAAAATTATGAAATTTTTAGGACATGTCTAATTATGAGTTGAGATTATGACTGTTAAATTTCATGATTTGAAGATGAGAAATGAATGAGTTATGATAATTACAAGGCATATATGTAAAGATGAGTATATATGCAAGAATATTCATGATATGACCAAGTTGTTAAAGTGAGATTATTATGATCAATTCTCACATAAGTGATGAGTGATTTGGCAAAGTTTTAGTTTAATATGTTGAATATATAATCTTATAAAGATTGTATTAAGTATGACATATTAATATCATGATTAAATGTTATGATTCAAAGTTGAAGTATGACTTGAGTTTATTTTCACTTTCAAGTTAATTAAGTGAAAATTTAATATAAGCCAATATTTAAAATTTGGGAGATATGATTGAATTAAGTATTTGATTGAGTAAAAGATCAAGATGAGTTTATAAATCATGTTGGTGATGTTGGAAAAAGTTAAGCATGTTTTGAGTTTAAGTACTCAATCAAGTTTAATGTGAAATTTAGTTATATTCACATTCGAGTTATTTAAGTGACATGCAAGTATAAACCAATATCTTTGATTTTTGAAGATATGATTTATATAAGGTTAAGTAATTAACCTTGAGTAAAAGTTTAAGAAAAGTTAAGATGTTTGATGACTTAATATTTATTTGAGACATATTAAGCTTATTGAATATCTTTAAGATTCGGATAAGTAAGAGTTAAATCTTATTGAGTATACGAGCATGGTACTTAGTATATTTGTTTATATTTTTATGTAGCTTGCAGATACAGCTACAGAACAACACTTACATTTTTCAAAAGAAGAAAGGTGGGTACCCTGAATGGGTATCACATTGAGTACGATATTGATGTCATATGGGATGAGGAGACCATCAATTGTCTCAGAGTATATCCTAATGTTTAAGTTTTACACTTGGGATCATGAGGCATTCAGTTGCCTCAGAGTATATCCTAAGTTCTGATGGAGGCCGCTTGAGTTGCCTTGATAAATATCCATCAGAGTGTGCACACGTATCCGATCAGATATCGGAAGAGAAGAGAAAAGTTTAAGTTTCAGTACCAGAACAGATTTCTGGTTACCGATTAGATATCGGTTTATGATTATCTTTATTCGTTACTCATCCCCATAAGTTTATTTTCAGGTAACAGGTTAAGGAGGAGGTGTGAGTGGAGCAGCGTTGGTGTGGATCGTGGAATCAAAATGGGACAAGCTTTTATATGGACATTTATAACAGTCTGTATAATTAATTAGGTTTTTAAGTATTTCCGCTATGCACATTAAGTATTGAACTTGCATTTTTAATAAATTTCAGATTTCAAGTTTTTACCATTTCGAGAAGTATGAATATGGTACAGTTAAATGCAAGTTTAAAGAAAATCTGTTTTCTTTATGTCTAAAGAAGTATTAGACAAAAGTTTAAAGATAAATAGATTTTCAAGAAGACGAGTTTGAGTAGCATCCCGAGTTAGTCGCAAAAGATTTCGAAATATTTATAAGTATTTTCGAAGTAAAAGTTGCGAAAAAGTTACTCTGGTGAGCGGGGTGTTACAGGTGGTATCAGAGCTAGAGTTTTAAATGCTCTGTATACTAAAAGTTTAAGTTCTGAAAGAGAAAGTTATTAGAGAAGCCAAAGTTTTTACAGAGAATTTCAAGAAAACCGACCACACCACGCTCACACCTCGCCAACTACCAGGTAAGTGTTGTTAAAAGTTTTTATAAAAGTTTTTAAATATATTCAAATTTACTAAGTCTATGCTCAATAAGAATTCAGATATCCGAACTCTAGAAATCAGTCTATATGTTCAAGTATTAAAGTTTTAAATCTAGTTTATCAAGTTAACTAGATCAAGAAAGAGACTCGAACATTATAAATTAAGCCATCAGATTAAGATTTGAGTTAAGATCTGACCATAAAGGTTGATTATGTATTCGAGCCAAGTATTAGAAGTAACGGTATTTCAGTATATAATAGCCAAAAAGTACGGGTAAATCATAGGGGTTTGAAATAAGAACCAAAAGCCGGATAAGATCCTGTAGGCTTGAAACTGAACCGTAGAAATAAAGTTTCAGAAAATAGTCAATCTTTATAAGTCAGAAGTTTTGATATCTTATAAGTTAGATATCATAAGATAAAAATTGGCAAAGTTCGAGATTAAGTTATAAGTTATTTTGTACTTGTTAGTAACAGTACAACTATACAAAGTACTTTTCAGAAATCAATAAGTATAAGGTTAAGGTACCGACATATAATAGTCACGTAGCCGGAAAAATTATGGAAACCTGAAATAAGGGTTATTAAGTCCGAGTTTACCTGGAGACTTGAAATCGAACCTTAAAAGATATTAGTTAATGAGTATTACATTCCAGATATTAGGATAATTATTTAAACTTCTCGAAAGAATATTTGAAGTTAAGCAAGAGTAATCTGGATATGTGAAAGTTAAATAAGTAAAAACTAATATGTTTTTATCTTTTGGAGAAAGTATTTGTCCCCAAAGATAAATGATGAGTTTAAAGCCATAAATAAGAAATGGCGAGAAAAAGCAAGAAAAAGAAAGATTAACCGAAACTCTAGCACAAGCTAGGTGTTTTCAGAAAATTAACAATTTCCTTAAAGTTTAGTATAGCTATTTATTAATGGTTATACTGTGCAAGTCATATAGTTAGTTGTTTTAGAATGTGCGAGGCAAAGTTTCAAGACCACAACTGAGTAAAGTTTAAGAAGCATAGAATCTTAACTGAATCAAGAAGTTATCTCAGTCCAGAAACAAGTAGTATTGATGTGTGAATCAAGCATATATACGAGAAGAGTATATTTTGCACAATCAATCTACTTGACAGATTGAAATTCTAATGTCATTGAAAGTCAAAAGCAAGACAAAGATTCGAGCATACTGTTGAGAATTTACTTATTTCTAAGAAGGTAGTATAGAAATATCAGAAAAAGGAGATACAGATAAGCATAAAGGAATTCTCAACTAATACAAAGTTATATTTCATAAAGGGAGGGTGCGTCTCAAGAGCACAAGACTCCATAACTCTGCCATCCATCATGGCTGCAGTTTCACAAGGATAGATCTAAAGGATCAAATGCTCGCTTGCGTTTGAGTCCTGGAGTTTCCACAGAATCTTGAACTGTTGAGATTTTGTTTTGAAGCTTCTTGATAAGTTCAGAGGAAGTGTCAGCAGACTTGAATATTTCTCTTTGGAAAGGAGATATAAAAGTTTGATACGCTCCTTCATCTAGAAATCCAAGCAAGTGGTGGAAAAAGTTATTGAAGTTCAACAAACCAATAAGTTTGGTATGAAATTTCACTTCTGCTTAAGTAGCAAGGGTAAATACAGTCATTAAAGTTCCATATCCACCAGGAAGAACGATGAAAGCATCACAACTAGATATCATAGACATCAAACAGTCATAGATTGAAAGAGTTATCATCAAAGTAGCAGAATCTTTGGGAACCTTTGATGAAGTGAGATAAAAAGGAAGGATACTTCTCACTTGGATATCAAAGCATTTAGCAGCCATTAAGAGGTTGTTAGAGAAATAGATACTAGTTCCTCCATAAAGTATGTTGATGTTATGTTTTCCCAACTCTTTCACCAGTTGGCTTACAACATAGATGTTGTGAGGAATGTTTACAAATTTAGAACCACCAAGAATGCACACAGTTCTGATGGGCTGAAGAAGTTTGGAACCTTGAGAAGACTCTGCAGTAGCCATTTATTTTGAGAGACACTTGGCTAAGAAGATCGATTTGCCTTTTAAAGAAGAGAAGTCCTGACAAGAAAACAATTGAGTCTTAAATGACTCTTATATGTAAGAAGCGATAAGATCTATATACATTACATCGGTACTATCAAGAACAATGTTGACAAACATGATCATTGGAAATAATATTTTCTAGACTATAGAGTTTTTCTTCATGTTTGAACAGAAGCCATAAAGACATCAGTTCTCGATGCACATATCCACTAGAATGTGTATTAAGAATCTGCTGAATAGTTTGATCCAGAGATTCCGTACTCAAGCCATTTTTTATGAAAGTTATTTTATCTTCTCGATTATTTGTGACAAAGCCCAAAGAAGTACAGCGAGTGTCACAGTTCCAACGAGCACATTCATAGCAGTCGCCTATTCTTTTTGCTCTACGTTTCTTGGCGAAAGTGCTTTTGCCCATACCTGACAGATACTTGTATGCATTGGGATACTCGCCAGATACACGAACTTTTGCTTCAATCAGCCATCTTATATCATTTGGGATATTATTGAGCATGAGTATTCTCAATCTTTCTACTCGAGCTCGATAAATTCTCTTTATGATATTAGGAGGGAGAAAAGAATAGAATTTTCGGATTTTTAGCAGTGCTAAATCCATTGGTGAATCGGACCATTGCTGAAGAAGATGGAAGGATTTCACAGTTGGTTTATAAAAGAAAGATGAGTATGAGATAAGTTTTCGGGTATGATTAAATTATACAGAATGTCAGAATGCACAACCAGTAAGCATTTAATGCCGTCAAGATCAGATGATAGATGTCTGCAATAATTGAGATGTTGTTGAGCCTATTTAAGATAGTTGCATTATTAGAGGTAAAAATAAGGTTACCTTAATGCTGGAAATTGTGGTATGACCAGAGAATGGTCAAGTTATTCCACATCAGTACAGAAATTTCAACGAAATTCTCGACTATAGTTAAGTCGGAGAACTTGAAGTAAATATCAATAGTAATATTGAGTAAAAAGGTTTCTCAAAAGAGAAGCAAGTTTAGTATAGTAAGATGTTAGTATAGAATAGAGATGTGACTTGTTAATGATTATAAGTGACATTGACATTAAGGTACAATGCATATAGATGTTCCGCACCCGAAGGGCCCCGGGTAGTGGGTAAATCGCATGCAATGTATCGCATAGGCAGACAGATAAGTATTTTATATCAATTTTTCTCTAAAGTTGTCCAGTGTGCATAAAGTTTTACGTAACCATGTTATGTGAGTATGTGTGCGATCCAGAGTATGTGCTTTTGCACAATGAGTTTCAATAAGATTTAACCTACGAGGACCAGCCGATAGAAGTTTTGGACCAGAAGGTTTATTGGCTGAGGAATTGAGATATTCCCTCGTTAGTATAAATGGAATTGCCACATATAGAGTTAGATGCCACTGGGGAGTGAGAAGTTGATATTAGCACTCGTTTTTCAGGTTTCGAGTTATGATATATATACATAGTTTGTATATATCTCAGTTTCAGTATTTCCGAGGGCGGAAATAATTTTAAGAGGGGTAGAATGTAATATCCCTCTCAGTTATTAAGAAAGTAACATTTTTAGTTCCAAGATTTAGGTAATTTCGAGGCCAAGATATGCAGTTATCGGTTCGATATTAAGTGTTGATCAAGGAACTAGCAACACGAGTCGTGTGAGAAGCTACACGAGTCGTGTGAAGCCACACGAGTCGTGTGGGAGGAGATATGAATGAAAGTTAGCTTCGACTTTTTCACACGAGTCATGTGACAAGCCACACGAGTCGTGTGGGGTTACACGAGTCGTGTGACAAGCCACACGAGTCGTGTCAGGTCACACTAGTCGTGTGACAAGCCACACGAGTCGTGCCAGGTCACACGAGTCGTGTGACTAGCCACACGAGTCGTGTGACCGACAGTAAGGTTTGATCATTGAGAATCCGATTGTGATCTCAACTAGAGGCCATTTTTTATGATTAATTATGTTTTGATGAGTATACAATTTAATCATAAAATAGTTTATGATTAATTAAGTTTATAAGTTTAAATTGTTTATTATGTTCATTTCTTCACTCCATTATGATGTCTTGCCAATTTATGCCTATAAATAGAGGCCTAAAATTCTGAGTTTTTACACTAAAGTTAAGTACCAAAAGTTATATAAGAGTGTAAGAGAGAATAAGTAGTAGAAACTTTGGAGAAGTGAAGAATTTGAAGTAAAGAATCAAGTTTTACTCTAGCAAGAAGGAGGTAATTTACTTATCTTAAAGTTACATGCTTAAGTTCATGTTTTGATAATGAGTTTACATGTTTATAAGTATGTATATCATGATGTAGAAGTTGAGTTTATAATTGATTCTATGAATATAAAGAGTTAAATTTGTTCAAGATCAATTATATGATATATGTGCTTGATTTGATGAGATGTTGATAAAGATATGAATAAGTTGGAAGAATATGATTTAAATGAATGATTCTTATGTAAAGGAGGAGTACATGAGAACAAGAATTAAGTGATTTGGCACAGTATAGCTTAAGCTATGAATTTTTGAAGATGAACATGCAAGATGAAGTTTATGTTCACTATTGACTTTAAATTCCAATAACTTGATGTACATGCATGTTAAAATTATGAAATTTTTAGGACATGTCTAATTATGAGTTGAGATTATGACAGTTAAATTTCATGATTTGAAGATGAGAAATGAATGAGTTCTGATAAATTACAAGGCATATATGTAAAGATGAGTATATATGCAAGAATATTCATGATATGATCAAATTGTTAAAGTGAGATTATTATGATCAATTCTCATATAAGTGATGAGCAATTTTGCAAAGTTTTAGTTTAATATGTTGAATGTATAATCTTATAAAGATTGTATTAAGTATGATATATTAATATCATGATTAAATGTTATGATTAAAAGTTGAAGTATGACTTGAGTTTATTTTCACTTTCAAGTTAATTAAGTGAAAATTTAATATAAGTCAATATTTAAAATTTGGGAGATATGATGTATGATGAATTAAGTATTTGATTGAGTAAAAGATCAATATGAGTTTATAAATCATGTTGATGATGTTGGAAAAAGTTAAGTATGTTTTGAGTTTAAGTACTCAATCAAGTTTAATGTGAAATTTAGTTATATTCACATTCGAGTTATTTAAGTGACATGCAAGTATAAACCAATATCTATGATTTTTGAAGATATGATTTATATAAGGTTAAGTAATTAACCTTGAGTAAAAGTTTAAGAAAAGTTAAGATGTTTGATGACTTAATATTTATTTGAGACATATTAAGCTTATTGAATATCTTTAAGATTCGAATAAGTAAGAGTTAAATCTTATTGAGTAACGAGCATAGTACTTAGTATATTTGTTTATATTTTTATGTAGCTTGCAGATACAGCTACAGAACAACACTTACATTTTTTAAAAGAAGAAAGGTGGGACCCTGAATGGATATCACATTGAGTACGATATTGATGTCATATGGGATGAGGAGACCATCAATTGTCTCAGAGTATATCCTAATGTTTAAGTTTTACGCTTGGGATGAGGAGGCATTCAGTTGTCTCAGAGTATATCCTAAGTTCTGATGGAGGCCGCTTGAGTTGCCTTGAGAAATATCCATCAGAGTGTGCACATGTATCCGATCAGATATCGGAAGAGAAGAGAAAAGTTTAAGTTTTGGTACCACAACAGATTTCTGGTTACCGATCAGATATCGGTTTATGATTATCTTTATTCGTTACTCATCCCTATAAGTTTATTTTCAGGTAACAGGTTAAGGAGGAGGTGTGAGTGGAGCAGCGTTGGTGTGGATCGGGGACTCAAAATGGGACAAGCTTTTATATGGACATTTATAACAGTCTGTATAATTAATTACGATTTTAAGTATTTCTTGCTATGCACATTAAGTATTGAACTTGCATTTTTAATAAATTTCAGATTTCAAGTTTTTACAATTTCGAGAAGTATGAATATGGTACAATTAAATGCAAGTTTAACGGAAATCTGTTTTCTTTATGTCTAAAGAAGTATTAGACACAAGTTTAAAGATAAATAGATTTTCAAGAAGACGATTTTGAGTAGCATCCCGAGTTAGTCGCAAAAGATTTTGAAAGATTTATAAGTATTTTCGAAGTAAAAGTTGCGAAAAAGTTACTCTGATGAGCGGGGTGTTACATCGAGACTTTGTCCCGAAGAACGTAATGCGGTCTCTCTCAGATAAGTGTAGCGTCACCTCCCGGTCACGACAACGGATGTCTGCGCAGTATCTCGTCAACCAATCCATGCCAAGAATCAGGTCGAAGTCATTCATATCCATCACAAACGCGTCTGCAACTAGAGTTCTGCCTCCGATATCGATGCTAAGGTTCTTGGCCAGGGAACTCGTAACTATCTTCCTCCCCGCTGCGAGGCTGATCTCGAGGGTGCAACACCCCGCTAATTTAGGGCCAATTTTTCGCAATTTCTTTTTCGAAAAACACTTATAACATTTTGAATTATTTGCAAACTATCTCGGGATGCTGCCAAAACTTACTTGTTAAAAATCCATATTCCTCTTTAATCTCATGACTGGTTTATACTTATTAGGGAAATCAGATTTTTAAACCTTTTATCGAAACCTGCATGTTAAGCTGTACCCGTTCGATGCTGGCGAATCGGGTAAAATGTTAAGTTTGGAAAAGATCCCCATGCAAGTTCGAACCAAAGTAAACGTAGCGGAAATCATAAAATGCGTGGAATAAATAATTATACAGACGTAGATAATCAAATGTCCACGAATCGGCTAGCTGTGCCAAAGCCACGACCACAACCACCACTGCTGGACTCACGCCTGCCCGCCGACCCTGTCATCTGAAAAACAAAGTGGGGGTGAGTACTGGTCCTCTTGTACTCCATAAAAACCCATACTAAAGTAAACAGCAATATTAATAACGATATCACAACACAGGTATATATGAGTACTCCCGGACAACTGGGCCGGTAACTGACTGAACTTTCCGAACAACTGGGCCGGACCGTGTGCACACTCCGATGGGCAATTAAGGCAAACTGGGCCTCCATCGGAACCTAGGGGAGGACTTCTAGGCCTCAACCCTAAGTGGATAAACTGGGCTTAGGATGGGCAATTAAGGCATACTGGGCCTCCACCCTAAGAAAATAAACTGGGCCTCGGATGGGCAATTAAGGCATACTGGGCCTCCACCCTTGGCAACTCAAATACATACCTCGACGTGATATCAGATATTAAACTCAATGTACTACCCAGGCTGGGTCCCCACCTGATCTGTTTGAAAAATATGTAAGTGCTGCGGTGCTGGTAGCCGACTCGTCAAGCTACATAAAAATATAAGCAAACAAAATTATACTAAGTACTATGCTCGTCATATGCTCAATAATATGCTAAGATGCTCATTTTATCTGATAACTTATCCGGTTATTTAGGAACGCTTCTAGGGTTCACAAAAATAATACTAAGTCCAGAACTTAGACTGACACGCTTAACTGATCTGGTTTGGCTCGGAAAAATACTTAAATTTTGGAATAAAACTCGGACCGAAATTATCGAACTAAAACTAACTCGAACCGCCAACTAAACCGGGCGGTTCACTGACTGGCCGGACCGCCGGCTCGCTGCGGCCGGGCGGTCGGGCGCTCACTCGGACTGACCGACATTGGTCCAACGCTGGGCCTGCTGGGGCCCTTGGTGCGGCGCTGGGCATGATTGGGGTGCGACCTGTGTGGTCCTAGGCGCTGCTGGGCGCGGGCAGGTGCGGTGATAAAGATGTGGTCATCGACCCTGGCGAGCCAGAGGACGATAACCACGATGGCCTCGAGAGATGGCGAGAGGTTAGGCGAGAGAGGGCACGGGGACGGGCTAGAAGGGTGTGTGCATGCACTAAGGCACGATTACCGACGGGACGCAGCAACCGAGCCGCGAGACGAGCAAGCCTAGACTGGGTAAAGAAGAGGTGCATGATGGGAAGTGCGCGTGAACATGAGGCTTGGGCCGACAACGAGAGTGAGAAGATCGTGCCCGGGAAGGTGGGCGACTGGTGCAAGGCGTGCGCGATAGAGCGACGTACGCGACGCATGAAGGCGAAAGCGGAAGGTGAACGAGGGCGCGGGCAATGGACTGAGACGCGGCCTGGCCTCGGTGACACGGCCTGGCGCGGCACGCGTCATGTGTGCGGCCAGCGACCATGGCCGGTCCTTGGCTGACCTCCGGCTACTTTTTCCGGTGAAAATGGACTCAACCCAACATAACATGATATAAGACATGAAAAAAATACCAAGTTCAACTATAAGACCTTGGTTTGGGTTTATACTTAGTCTGGTAGGGCCGATTTGGCTCGTACGGACCCTAGGTCACCGAATAAACTTTCTCAACTCATAAATTTACTTAAGGCCGAATACTATACCTCAAAAATCATGACTTTGAGGCTTGGGACAATGGCATATAACTCGCATGAACATAGGCTTGAGTTCAGAGGTGAAAATAACTCGATTTCACTATCAACTTGACCGAACCATTGAACTTAAAACATGCCCATCTTTTACCAATGTTATAAACATGATTTATGAGGATTTTTAAGCTATTAATCTCGGCCATATCATGCTTGTACTTAAAAATCATAATTTAAGGGCTTATCTTTCAAAAATTCGAAACTCATCCTTAAGCATGCTCATGAACTCATTTTCCTACATGATAATTCCTATTTTATCATGTTATAGCTGAGAAAAATGAAAAACACGAGTTTACCTTTCACCAAACTCGAAATGGTGCTAGGTGCTTCCTCTTGTGCTCTACTCGCGGCCTAAGGCTCTTGGCTCGACTTGGAGGATGAAATGGCTGAGATGGTTGAGCTCCAAAGACTTAGAAAAATTCAATAAACTCTTGGAAAGTGCTAAGTCTCAAGAGAACTCGGATTGAACAAGTGGAACTCGGTCCTCTCCCTTGCTCGAACACACGCGCGCGATTGTGGCCTCAAATGGTGATCTCGGTTTTTCCCTCTCTTCCTCTCAAAACGATGAGTTTCTAAGTGTCCAAGAGCCTTCAAAAATGCTGGAGAGAGGCCTTAAAACGTTGATCTTGAGTGGAGGGTCCAAGACTTGATGGTGGGAGACAAAGTGGGGGGCATCCACCCACTCGCGCGGCTCTAGAAGGGGACACTTCTTAGTGTTGCTTTGGACAGCCTTTCCGTGTTTTAGGGAGCTTGGTTGCCAGCTTAAGTCTTGGTCCAAGTGGTCAAAACGGAGCTGAGGTGGACATCCACAAAACGAGTTCAAAATGGTGGGGGACAAGCCACCCGCGCGTGCACCAAGGTCGACCAAAGCTTGGTGGTCGTATGGACATGTTTCCCTAAATTCGGGGACCTTGTTGCTTGACTAGGTCTGGTCCAAGACATCCAATAGTGGACCAAAGGCTTAGGGACAAGCTTGCCTTGGGCACAAAACCAAAATCAAATGGGAGACAAGCTCCACTCGCGCGGCTAATGGTCCCGGGGACATGCTTCCCTAATTTCGGGGACCTTGGTCTTGGAGTGTCTTGAGACATGCTTCCACGTTTTGTAGCTGACCTTTAGCTGTCCAAGATGGTCCATAAGAGTGGAGGGACATGCTGGTCTTGTGGAGGTGAGTGGAAGGGGACCAAGGGACAACTTTTCCCTTAATTTGGGGAAGCACTTCACATAGCACAAGTGTAACGGACCCGAAAAGTGGGCTGGACCTTGGCGTATTCCCTTATATGCGCCAAGGGTCAAGAAACCGAGCACGTGTGCGCGGTGAGGGATAAGGGAACGAGAACATCAACACGGGAAAGGTACCGGGCTAGCTTGGCGGGGATGCTGGGTTGCAGGGCCGAGTTGATGTAGACTGAGCATGGGATCAATCGAGTCTTTGCTGGTTGTGCATGGCCATGCAAAGATACGTGGGCAATGGTGCGAGGCGGTACGGCGCCTTTGCACGCAAAGTAGACCGGCGTCCACTCTAAAGACGCGGGTTGTATTCGGCGTACGTTGATGGGCGCGCGAGTGTTGGCGCGACGCCCAAACTATTGGCGGGAACGGTTAGGAATTTGAATGAGTATGCTGGTTGCACGTGGACAAGTCGTTATGATGTCCCACGTGGCCTGGGCGCGAATTCCTTCAACGCTGCATGGCTGAATGAATCCAAGGAGCGACGCGTGTCCATAGCTGTTATGGAAGACACGTGGAAGGCGTTGCTTGATACTTTGGTATTTGACCGTTGGGTGAACGGTTTCGCGCGTTCAAATCGTTTATGAACGGTTGTATAGAGTAGGCTTTGGATAGAGGCAGTTTCTTAACTGCCCAACGATTACCTTGTCCCAGCGGTTAGGGTTTGTTAACCGCATGTTGCCTGCGGGCCTTTATATATAGGCCATGAGCTGCACGCACGCGAGTATGAGCGATACCGCGTGAGTTTGTGTGCAAGCCTTGGTGAATTATTCCAACTTAGTGAAATATAGTTGGTTGGGCGTGGTGCCCGTAAATTGCATTGCCTTGTTTTATTGCTTTATGTTCATTTAGGTGATTGCTTGTTTGCTGTATGCATGCTTATACACTATTCCGACTTTGTGTAATCAAGTTGTGTGCTTAGTGTAAGTGGTGAAAGACTGACTGGTTTAGGGAAAAACCAGGCCGCATAGGGTGCTAAGGGAGCGAAAAATTTTAGCCTCTTTTTAGACCCTGTGACAAGTGGTATCAGAGACCACGTTGGGTTTTGACTGCTAATCGGGAAACGATGAGTGATCGACAAATGATGTTGTCCTTCGAAGCACGGACACAAAGATTGGAGGATTTGATGGGACCTCCGCCTCAGACCCCATTGCAAACGACGGTCTTGGAGAAATTACGAACAACAAACGATATTCTCGATGATCTTCGTGCAATGGTGCAAGCGTTGAGAAATTCGGTAGACTCCTTACCCGAATTTGTTGAAGGAAAGATTGACGCTGTCAATGATGAGGTAAACTTGCTGTCTGATGCGGTGCGTGACAAGATTGACAAGGTTAATGACGACATAGCCTTGCTGAAGCGTGTTGGTGCCAATGTTCTCAATGAACAACGCCAAGGTCCACCAAAAGTCCGTGTACCAGATCCAAAACCGTTTGACGGATCTCGTGATGCAAAGGAAGTCGAAAATTTCCTTTGGGATATGGAAACCTATTTCCAGGCTGCCAGAGTCCCAGATGACCAGAAAGTTTCAATAGCGAGCATGTTCTTGGCTGGGGATGCAAAGCTTTGGTGGCGGGCTAGGGTGTCTGATGATGCCAGTGCCAATCGCGAGGGGATCAATACGTGGGATACATTGAAGAGTTTGTTGAAGGATCATTTTCTCTCGGGTAACACAGATTGGATTGCCCGGAATACGCTGCGTAACCTACGGCATACGGGTGCTGTACGGGATTATGTGACGGAATTTACTTCTGTTATGTTGGATATCTCTGAAATGTCGGAGAAGGATAAATTGTTCAACTTCATGGCCGGTCTTCAAGGCTGGCCCAGGCTGAGTTGAGAAGGCAAGGTGTGAGCGACCTTCCATCGGCTATTGCTGCGGCAGAACGACTCGTGGATTTCAAAGTCGTTGGCGGACCTGAGTCGGGTCATAAGAAGAAGGACTCGACCAAGGTGAAAGGGGGGAAATTCAAAAAGCATAAAGATGGTGGTAAGTACAAGAAGAAAGCGGGGGATAAGAAGGAGAACAAGTCCCGAGAGTCCAAGAACCAAACCTTGGTTGTGGACCGATCTAACCGCGGTTGCTTTTTGTGCGATGGTGATCACCGGATGCGCGATTGTCCCAAACGCTTGAATGCCAAAGCAAATGCCCTAGTGGTGAAGGGCACGTCCAAGGACACTGATGAAGGTACCATGGGCCTTAACTCAATGCTGTTGTTGAACCAAGGTCAGAAAGTCCCTGTTGCATGTGACGGCTTGATGTATACCAAGGTGGCCATAGGGAACAAAGATATCATGGCCTTGGTAGATTGCGGTGCTATCCACAGCTTTGTGAACGAGGAGTATGCCCGTATGTTGTGCCTTGCTGTCGAGCCTCACAAGGGAAAGATGAAAACCGTTAATGCTCAGGGTGAACCAATCAAGGGTGTGGCCTAAGTCGAGATGCAAGTTGGGCCTTGGAAAGGATTGTGTGCGTTGCATATCGTCCCTCTTGATGATTTTGCGATGATTCTCGGAATGGATTTCATGAAGAAGGCGAAAGTCTTCCCAAAACCCCACGAAGGCAAGCTGTTGTTGGATATTGATGGGAGAGAGCAACCTCTCGCTGTCAGGTTTGTTGTTCCAAAGAAAGATACTAGCATGGTGTCGGCCTTGCAAGTCCGTGATGGACTAAGACATGGCCACACAACGTACCTTGCGGCTTTGATTGAGACCAAACCAGATATATTTCATGAAGTACCGGATCCTGTTGGTGAATTACTTGATGTATTCAAGGATACGATGCCTCCCGAGTTGCCTAAGGAATTGCCTCCGCGTCGACCTTGTGACCATCGGATTGAACTGGAACCGAGTTCTCAACCTCCTACACAACCTCCATATTGGATGCCACCAGCCGAGCTGGCCGAATTGAGGAAGCAGTTGGACGAGCTACTTGGTGCTGGGTTGATACAACCTTCGAAAGCCCCTTATGGTTCTCCGGTCCTGTTCCAACGAAAGCAAGATGGATCGATGCGCATGTGCGTGGATTATCGGGCCTGGAACAAAGTCACCATTAAGAGCAAATATCCAATTCCAAATGCTTTGGACCTGTTTGACAAGTTGGCTCAAGCAAGGTGGTACACGAAAATTGATCTAAGGTCTGGGTACTGGCAGGTGCGGATTGCTCCGGGTGACGAGGCAAAGACCACCTGCGTGACAAGGTACGGGTCGTTTGAATTCTTGGTGATGCCTTTCGGGTTAACCAATGCCCCTGCTACGTTTTGTAATCTGATGAATGATGTGCTATACGAGTGCTTGGACAAGTTTGTGGTGGTATACTTAGATGATATTGTGATCTATTCTGAGACGGTTGAGGAGCATGTTAAGCACTTGCGATGCGTGCTTGAAAAACTGAGGGAAAATCAGTTATATGCTAAGAAGGAGAAATGCGAATTCTGTCGGGAGGAAATCACTTTCCTTGGGCACATCATCAGCCAAGGAAGTATTCGCATGGACCCTAAAAAGGTGAGGGCTGTTGCAGATTGGCCTGAACCAACCAAAGTGACCGAGTTGCGCTCTTTCTTGGGTTTGGCTAATTACTATCGAAGATTCATAAAAGGCAACTCAAAGGTAGTCAGCCCATTGACGGACTTACTGAAGAAAGACAGGTGTTGGGAGTGGGGCAAAGCTCAACAAGGTGCCTTTGATTTGCTGAAGCAAGCGGTGACCAAGGAGCCGATACTGAAGTTGGCCAAGTTCGACCAGCCATTCGAGGTACAAGTCGATGCTTCAGATCGTGCTATTGGTGGGGTGTTGGTCCAGGACAAACATCCTATTGCCTTTGAAAGTCGAAAATTGAAGGATGTTGAGACCCGATACAGTACCCACGAGAAGGAAATGACGGCCGTAATCCATTGCTTGGAAATGTGGCGTCACTACCTGTTGGGAACAAGGTTCACGGTTGTTACGGACAATGTAGCTAATACTTATTTTCGAACTCAGAAGAAGCTGTCCCCAAAGCAGGCAAGGTAGCAAGAGTTCTTGGGGGAGTTTGACTTCGATTGGGTCCATCGGCCGGGGAAACACAATGATGTTGCCGATGCTTTGAGTCGAAAGGCTGTGGCATCTTATGTATTGGCCTTGTATGCTGTTGAGTCCGATTTTGTTGAGAAAGTCCGTGCTGAGTCCCTTAAAGATCTTGTCTATGTGAAGCTTACCAAGCAAGTGGCAACCGGTGAAGTGCGCAAATATTGGCTAGAGGACGGCTTACTCTACGCCAAAGGTCGAAGGATGTATATACCATCGGGAGGAATGAGGTGCGAGCTGCTGAAGGATTATCATGATTCTCAGTGGGCTGGCCATCCTGGTGTTGAGCGCATGTATGCTTTGATGATGAGAAAGTTCTATTGGCCGAAAATGTTGGACGACGTTGAGTCCTATGTCCGGACGTGCCTTGTTTGCCAGCAAGACAAGACCGAAAGGAAGAAAGAGGCGGGCCTGTTGCAACCCTTGCCTATTCCGGACAAACCATTTCAGTCGCTGTCTTTGGATTTCATTAGCGGATTTCCAAAGTTAAAGGGTATGGCCTCGGTGTTGGTTATTGTGGATCGGTTCTCAAAGTATGGGATCTTTGTTGCTGCCCCAGGTTCGTGCTCAGCAGACGCTGCTGCTGAGCTTGTCTTCAAGCATGTAGTGAAGTACTTTGGCATGCCCGATAACATAGTGAGTGATCGCGACCCTCGTTTCACGGGATGGTTATGGACGACCCTATTCAATCTGATGGGGACCGAGCTGAAGTTCTCTACGGCCTATCATCCTCAAACTGATGGCCAAACTGAGAGGATGAACCAGTTGCTTGAAGAATATCTAAGGCACTATGTAACCGCGAGCCAGGACAATTGGTTGGATTTGTTTGACATGGCCCAATTCTGTTACAATTTACACAAGTCCTCGGCAACCGATATGAGCCCATTTGAGCTGGTCTATGGACAACAACCTCAGCTACCGCATGATGTAGCGGTACAGCGGACCGGTGGCAAATGTCCCGCGGCATATCGATATGCCCGGGCGCAGCATGAGCTGTTGGTTGATGCCCGTGATAGCCTTGCCAAGGCGCAGCAACGCTTGAAGAAATTTGCGGACCGTGGGCGACGGGACGTACAATTTGAAGTTTGGGAGTTTGTATTGTTGAAGCTGACCCCAAAGGTGTGGAAAAGAATCTCGGCAAAGACAGTCCATCGAGGTCTGATTCCAAAGTACGAGGGTCCCTTTGAAATTGTGAGCAAAGTGGGGAACGTGGCCTATCAACTGAAGCTACCTGACCATTTGAAGGTACATCCCACATTCCATGTATCATATTTGAAGAAGTATCATCCTGACTTGATTGAGGCGAGTCGCAATGTCTCTACTCGAGCCCCTCCGACGGTGAGGGATCATTTCACGAAAGAGATGGAGAAAATTCTGGATCACAGGACCCTTGGCCAAAGTAAGAAGAATTGGCGGACAGACTATCTTGTCCAGTGGAAGGGCGAGTCCGAGTCGGACGCTACCTGGATTCGGAATACCAAACTGTGGCAATTCACGGATAAGATTGCGGAGTATGAGGCAAGAAGGATGGTGAACCCCCACTCGACGAGGGCGTCGACGAGCTTAGGCGGGGGAAGTTTGTAACGAACCCGAAAAGTGGGCTGGACCTTGGCGTATTCCCTTATATGCGCCAAGGGTCAAGAAACCGAGCACGTGTGCGCGGTGAGGGATAAGGGAACGAGAACATCAACACGGGAAAGGTACCGGGCTAGCTTGGCGGGGATGCTGGGTTGCAGGGCCGAGTTGATGTAGTCTGAGCATGGGATCAGTCGAGTCTTTGCTGGTTGTGCATGGCCATGCAAAGATACGTGGGCAATGGTGCGAGGCGGTACGGCACCTTTGCACGCAAGGTAGACCGGGGTCGACTCTAAAGACGCGGGTTGTATTCGACGTACGTTGATGGGCGCGCGAGTGTTGGCGCGACGCCCAAACTATTGGCGGGAACGGTTAGGAATTTGAATGAGCATGCTGGTTGCACGTGGACAAGTCGTTATGATGTCCCACATGGCCTGGGCGCGAATTCCTTCAACGCTGCATGGCTGAATGAATCCAGGGAGCGACGCTTGTCCATAGCGGTTATGGAAGACACGTGGAAGGCGTTGCTTGATACTTCGGTATTTTACCGTTGGGTGAACGGTTCCGCGCGTTCAAATCATTTATGAACGGTTGTATAGAGTAGGCTTTGGATATAGGCAGTTTCTTAACTGCCCAACGGTTACCTTGTCCCAGCGGTTAGGGTTTGTTAACCGCATGTTGCCTGCGGGCCTTTATATATAGGCCATGAGCTGCACGCACGCGAGTACGAGCGATACCGCGTGAGTTTGTGTGCAAGCCTTGGTGAATTATTCCAACTTAGTGAAATATAGTTGGTTGGGCGTGGTGGCCGTAAATTGCGTTGCCTTGTTTTATTGCTTTATGTTCATTTGGGTGATTGCTTGTTTGCTGTATGCATGCTTATACACTATTCCGACTTTGTGTAATCAAGTTGTGTGCTTAGTGTAAGTGGTGAAAGGCTGACTGGTTTAGGGGAAAACCAGGCCGCATAGGGTGCTAAGGGAGCGAAAATTTTAGCCTCTTTTTAGACCCTGTGACAACAAGACTAGTGCATTGACCACGTTTTGGACCACTTCAAAACCTGAGTTTTCCCTCCTTTGACCCCTCTTGACTCGCATGACTTGGCCCATGATGATTGGGCTCGGATCTTCTCACCTTGGGCCATGGATTGAGCTTCTCGCGCGGGCTGGGCGCGGCATCGCGGGCGCGCGGGCTAGCCGCGGTTTGGGCTGGAAAAAGCCAACTTTGGGCTGAGGTTAAGACCCTCTACAAGACCCATTATATGCTGGGATACGAACCACTAATACTTAGAAAAATTCATGGCATCATAGCCATGACTTAGGCTCGATAATTGGACTCGCGGAAGGGCTTAGGCGCGTGGCCCTAGGGCTCGGTACTCATGGTCCTTTTGGACCAAGGGACTAGCTTGGTTCTTGGCTAAGTAATGGCTGGACTCATCAGCCATTATACTTAGAAAAATGCCACTAAGGCTCGGCTATAGCCAAGAGCTTGACTCGCACAAAACTTGAAACGAGTGACTCGGCACCACACACGAGCTAGGTGCGGGTAACTTGGCCGAGGAAAATACTTCGTTCTAAGGCTCAACAATATTAGTCTCATACTTTGAAAAATTCTAAGCAAGTCTACAAGCACGACTGGGGCTTGATCAAGACTCGGGACTACTAGGCTCGAGACTTGACTATGCGCGAACTAGGCGCAAGACTCGCGACCGAACATACTGGGTTCAGGACACGGCTTAACTTAGACGATTTATCGGAACATACTGGGTTCCGATATTCGTCAACTGGAGGTAATTAATTCCACTGAATAAAATCCATCGCTAAAACAAAATGGACCGAAATTAATAACTGAGATTGAATAGCTAAATAACTGGGATCGAAACTCAAGACGAGCAATATTAATAAAAGAAAATAGTTCAAACTGGGAACTAAACTGTCCCTTTTACTAATAATGGAACTGGGCCATTACAGAGGGGGTCGACAGTACTCACTCCCTGGGCCCCTAAGGCTGATAAACACTTGGTCGAGACGAATGAATGCGTCGCCCTGGTATCGAATAGAACAAAGACTAGAGTATTAAGTAAGGATAGGATGCCAGACATGGTACCTGGCTGCTCTGTGGCCTGATCTTGGTCGAGTGCGTAAATATGCGCGGGTGCTCCACGCTGCTGCTGCTGCTGTCCTGGGGGTCTCTGTGCTGGCTGTCTCGGTGCGGCCTGTCTCTGTGCTGGCTGTCTCTGAGCTGGCTGGGGCTGTGGACGGTCTGAGCAGTTCATGACCAGGTGTCCTGGGCGGCGACAGTGATAGCATATGATCTGCCCGGCCAGACACTCCCCACGGTGACGACGTCCGCAGGTAGCGCAAGCCAGCAGATCCTGTCGGGCTGGCTGGCCCGCCTGAGCTGGGCCCCTCTGTCCACGGCTCCCCTTATCCTTGCGATCCTCCCACTTCCTCTTGTTCTTGCCCTGAGCTGGCTAGGCAGGCAGAATGGCAGCTGACTGTCTGGCTGGCGGTTGTCTCTCGGCATCTCTCTGCATGTACGCCTCGATCTGCTGAGCTCTCTCAACAGTGTCCGCGTAGTCAAGATAGCCATGGTTGGCTACCAGCAGTCAGATGTTACTCCTCAACCCATCTAGAAACTGGGTCGCCCTCTTCTCCTCGGTGTCCACCAGATGTGACGCAAAGACACTCTTACGAGCCAACTCCCGCTCGTACTCATCAACGGATCTGTCTCCCTGTCGAAGGGCACTGAACTCCCGGGCTATCCTCTGACGTACATGGCGAGGATAGAAATTATCTTCTAGGAGCGTCTTAAGCTGGGCCCACGACAGAGCCTCTCCCTCGTCCTCGGTACGAAGGCTCCAATAGCCATCCCACCACTCGCCTGCGGCGCCCTCAATCTATAGCTCAGCGCACGCAATCTTATGCTCCTCCGCTATCCCCATCACCCGAAAGATCCTCTCCATCTTACGGGTCCACTCGCCCACTGCTAGCGGGCCTCCCTCCCCATCGAAAATGGGTGGGCTGTAAGTGCGAAAACGACCGACTGTGACGGCCTGATCGGACTCTGCTCGAGCCTGGGGATCTCGACGGGGCGGCATTCTGAAATTCTGGTAACGCTTGAATTCATTAGTATAGCCAATTAAGAAATAGCCATACTATACTTGGAATAATAAGGAAATAATATCCGAAAACACCTAGCTTAGCTAGAGTTCCGGTATACTTAAACTGCTATGTTCTGGCTCGTACTGGAGTTCTGATTTAGTCTATAGTCCTTGGACTTAGCTGTTCTAGAGTTCTGTCTAGAGTTCTTTTCTTATCTTATCTTTCTAGAGTTCTCCCACTAGAGTTCTTTTTTTTCCATAGGAGGATAGTTATCTAGGCCCCATACTTGAACTGAATTTAGCACTTGCAAAACTTAAACTGAGTCAGAAGACTTACCTCGGAGTCGGTGCGGGATGAGCGTGGCGTGGTCATGCTTTTTCTAAACTTTGAAAGTATACAGAAACGCACTCTGCGCTCTGATACCAACTTCTGTGGCACCCTGCCTTACTAGCTTTGAAAAATCAGAGTAAGATTTTTTGCTTTTGTTTTCGAAAGGTGGTGCGAGCTTGGTTTTCGAAAACACTAACTTGTTGCGGGATGACACAGATAAAAACTTTACTTAACTTGCTCACAGATATAAATAAAACATGCAACCAAACTATCCGCTACGGATAATGGAATTAAACATGCAATGTCTGAACAGTCTCGCACAATCTAAGTCTGCTAGCGGAAGCATATCCGAAATACAACATACATGCATACATATCCGAAAATACATGATCATAAATACAAGGACATAAATGTACGTAAAAATGTCCTCGATTGTCATGACCACGCTTTGCCACGTATAGCTCACCTGGCACGCTCGACTCCGTCTCCTAAAAAACACAATGGGGCCGTGAGCAAACCACTATGTTCCGCAAAGACCAGTACTGAATAAAATATCATGTATAATAACGTGTCATGAACATAATATATAAGAGCTGAAACTGTAAACTTTTCTTTTCTTTCTTTTCTGTGGTCAAAAGACCCTCGGCCTCGGCCGCTCATGTGCACACCCCGATGGGATATTAAGGCCCTCGACCTCCACCAGTACCAGGTAAAACTCGAAAGCCCCTTAGGTCGGCCAATCACCTGGAAAAACTAACTGTCTCGAACATACCTCTGCTATGGTACATATATTATATATAATGTGGAATCCAGTACATGACCCCCACCTGAAAACGTGGAATCTGATGCAAGTGCTGATACTGGGTAGCGGTCGGAGGCTCGACTCTCCTTAAGCTACATAAATTTTTAAGCAAAATAATGCTAAGTATAATGCTCGAAATATTTAATTATATGCTAAAATGCTCGGACTTATCTACGCGATTAAACTAGACTGGACTGGCTCGGAAAAAAATACTAAAATTCAGAAAATAGACTCAGACTGGAAGTCACGAATCAAAACGGACTCGAACTGCCGATCGAACCAGCC
>BKCP01003780.1:491337-505527 GCA_008636005.1 Striga asiatica
TAAATTCGAGATTTAGTGAAAATTCTCCAATTTACGGAACCAAATTCTGACTTAAAACGAACAGTTACCGTAAAATCGAAAATTCTTACAGTTTTCGAATTTTCTTCTTTTCTTTTGGTATTTTTCATTTTTATGCTGAAAATTTTTTCTTATCTTGTATTCTACTAAAAATATAGAGAGAAAATAATTTAATGTATTTCTCGGAACTGAAATCGGACATAAATTCCGACTACAATCGAAAAACGCAAATTCTAAAAATTTCATATTTCTCTCTAATAATTTAAGTAGACTAAAATGTCTAAATAAATTTTCTCACTTCTTTGAACATTTATAACTTAATAACTGGGCTCGAAACTAGGAACGAGCATTATTAATAAAAGTAATTAGTTCAAACTTAGAACTAAAAATAATTACTTTTATTAATTACTGAATGGGATATTACAAAAATGACCGAACAATTGAACTCAAAGTATGCTAATCTTTTATCAATGTTATACACATGATTTTTGAGGATTTTTAAGCCATCAAACTCGGCCATATCATGCATGCATCATAAAATTCGAATTTAAGGGACTAACCTTCAAAAAATCGAAACTCTATATTATGAACGTGCATGGCATCATTTCTTAACATGATAATTCTTCAAATATCATGACTAAGATAGAAAAAATGAAAATCACGAGCTAACCTTGCTCGGACTCGAGAATATGCGAGAGGGCTACAACTCGGGCACACTCGCGGCTTTCGGGTCTAGGGGCTGAAGCTATGGGCAAGCGACTGAAATGAGGGGCTCACTAGCCTTAGAAAAATCCAAAATAACTTGGAAGATGCTAAGACTCGAGAGTTATAGCTTGGATGAGGCCGGACCTCGCGAACACCTCCACCCGGGGTCACACGCGCGCACGGCAAGGGAACAAAGGTCCTCTCGGTTTCTCTTGCTTTCCATCAATATGCTAAGTGTTAAATGTGACCAAGAGCTTCAACACTCAGCTAAGGAGGTCCTTAAATAGGTGAGAGGGGCGGATTCACCAAGGTCTTGAAGTGGAGACATGAATGGCTTTCCATCATCCCATGCGCATGGCATCTTTGAGTGGGGGTCTTGGGCACGGTCTTGGAGGTCTGGCAGCAGCATCTTGGACTGACTGGAGCACTCAGGTGGTGGAGGAGCAGACCCTGGTCGGCTGGTGCATGGTGGGGGACAAGGTATGGCACAAACCCATTATTTTATTCACTTGCCCATCACCCCACTAAGTGCTAATCTCTTGTTGACTTCCTTAATCATTACTTAGGGCATCATAAGCTGAATCAAGCCTCTTAATCCACCTGATAATTCGCATGTTATGGGCCATGGAACTTGGGCAACGAATTCCATGCATTGGGCTGAAGAACCCACTCGGACATGGGCTGCGCTGGGCCTCGCGCGCGGCACTGCTGGAGCTGGGCGCGGCCTGCGCGTGGGCTGAAATCAAGGCCAACTTTTGGGCCGAGTATGCCATACATCCAAGGCTGAACTTAAGTGCACAAACACTTAGAAAAATTTAATGAAAACATTGGCCATGACTTAGGCCAAAGCTTGGCAAGGAAAATGGGCGCGGCACTAGGGCGGCCCTTGCTCGGGCTCGGCAATGCTTGGGGCCGAGGGTAACACTTGGCTAGGGCTGAACTTATGGCTCAATAAGGAACCAAAATACTTAGAAAAATATGCCATCATTACTAGCCATGACATGGGGCACTCGCACACTCGACGAGGCGCGACACTAGGGCTGTAATATCCCATTCAGTAATTAATAAAAGTAATTATTCTAAGTATATACTAATTACTTTTATTAATGCTCGTTCCTAGTTTCGAGCCAGTTATTAAGTTATTCGGTTAAAAATTCGACTTTAAGTCGAAAGTATTCTCGGTTCAATATTATTCAGTAATCGAGCCAGTTCAGTAATTAATTAATTCCGGTCTGTTTATTTTTATAAGTGGATTTACAAGACGGGATTAATTAATATAAGATGACGAATAATCGAAATTGAGTATATTTTGATTAATCATTTAAGATAAGTAGTGAACTAAACTCAAGTATGTTCGGTCATGAGTTGAACTTAATTAAGAAATAGCCGAGCCTTAGTACTAAATACTTAGAATTTTTGTAAGTGTTCAAGTCATCAAGATAAGATCATAATATTGAGTTTTTAACATAAGTTGATACAAGTTAAGTCTTGAAGTAAGGTTAAGTATCCATTAACATTTAAGTGTTAAATGTTCAAAGAAGTGAGAAAATTTATTTAGACATTATAGTCTATTTAAATTATTTTAATAGAAATCAAAATTTTTAGAATTTTCGGTTTTACGGTAATCGTTCGGTTTAAGTCCGAATGTGGTTCCGTAAATGTAGAATATTTCAAGATAATTATATTAGATCCTAAAAAGCAATATGTTCATTAAATTGAAAAAAAATGTGAGTAAAGAATTTAAATTTTATAATTTTTAGTTTTACGGTAAACGTTCGTTTTAAGTCCGAATTGAGTTCCGTAAATTGTATTATTCTCGGTTTATTAGCATGATCCAAGACCATATATGAGCATTACTTTTCAGTAAAAGAGTTTTAAAAATCAGCCATTTTGAAAGAAAATGCATAAGTAATAAAAAAAATGATTTTTATTATTTTTATTATTTTGTTCCAAAGATTTTTATATGATGAATGGTGACATTTTTTCAATAATATATGGAATCAATTACATCATATTAAGCACAAAATTTTGGTCATCAATTGGTGAGAATGAGATGAGAAAATCACAACAAAGTTTTGCTAAGTCTTTAAGTTAGCATTTTTTTTCAACAATTGATGAGAATTTTATTAAACTTGGTGGAATAAGTTTTATCTACCAAAAAGCTCACTCATGGCTATAACTAAAGGCCATTTTTTATGATTAATTATGTTTGGATAAGAATACAAGTTAATCATAAAATAGTTTATGATTAATTAAGTTTATAAGTTTAAAATGTTTATTTTGTTCATTTCTTCACTCCATTATGATGTTTTGCCAATTTGTGCCTATAAATAGAGGCCTAAAAATCAGATTTCTCACACCAAAGTTAAGTACCAAAAGTTATATAAGAGTGTAAGAGAAAATGAGTAGTAGAAACTTTGGAGAAGTGAAGAACTTAGAAGTGAAGAATTAAGTTACGATTCTAGCAAGAATGAGGTAATTTACTTATCTTAAAGTTACATGCTTGAGTTCATGTTTTGATAATGAGTTTATATGTTTAGTAGATGATATTAAGTGTTTAATAATATTTTTATATTACTTAGATATTAAAGTTTTATATGAATATAAGCATGCTAGAAAATAAGTTATTTCCGGCTCATATATATGTCATATGTGTTCAGTTATGATGAGATTTTTACATAGCTATGAAAAATCTGGAAATCTATGCTTCCTATGGTTATTTCTTGTGTAAAAGAGGAGTACACAGGATCAAGAATCAAGTCATTTAGTTTAGTATAACTCAAGATATGAATTTTTAAAGTTGATTATGCAAGCTGAATTTTATGTACTTGTTTCTAGCAGCAACTTTAAACTTGAATAAGTCGAGATATATGCATGATAAAATTATGAAATTTTTATGACATGTCTAAATATATGTTAAGAATATTACTGTTAAGTTTCATAATTTAAAGATGAGAAATGAATAAGTTATGAATATAAGAAAGCATATATGTAAAGATAAGTATATATATGCAAGAATATTCATGAAATGTTTAAGTTGTTAAAATGAGATGATCATGAGTAATTCACATATAAGTGATGAGTAATTTGATGAAGTTTTGGTATAATATGTTGAGTATACAATTTTATAAAGATTGTATTAAGTATGACATATTAACATCATGATTAAATGTTATGAGTAAAAGATGATTATGGCTTGAGATTATTTTCACTTTCAAGTTAATTAAGTGAAAATTTAGTATAAGCCAATATCTAAAGATTGGGAAATATGATGTATGATGAATTAAGTATTTGATCAAATTAAATTAAGATAAGTTATAAATCATGTTGATGATGTTGGTAAAAGTAAGCATGTTTTAAGTTTAAATACTCAATCAAGTATAATGTGAAATATAGTTATTTTCACATTTGAGTTATGATATGCTAAGTATAATACCATATTGATGTTTATGAAGACATGATTTATAAGGTTAAGTAATTGACCTTAAGTAAAAGTAAAAAGAGAAGTTAAGTATAAACTTGAGAAAAAGCAAGTTTAATGAATTTCTATAAGGTTTGGATAAGTTAATAATCCTAAAATTCTTATTGAGTATACGAGCATAGTACTTAGTATATTTGTTTATATTTGATGTAACTTGCAGATACAGTTCCAGTACAGCACTTATCGTTTTTCAAATGATTTCAAAGACAAAAAGGTGGGGACCCTGAATGGTATCACGTTGAGTACGATATTGATGTCATAGGGGATGAGGAGACCATCAGTTTTCTCAGAGTATATCCTACAGTTTAAGTTTTACGCTTAGGATGAGGAGGCATTAATTTGTTCTCAGAGATTATATCCTAAGTTCTGATGGAGGCCATTAGGTGCCTTAGAAATATCCATCAGAGTGTGCACACGTATCCGATCAGATATCGTCCAGTTTAAGTTTCAGTACCAGAACCGATTTCTGGTTACCGATCAGATATCGATTTATGATTATCCATATTCGTTACTCACCCCCATGAGATTTAGTTTCAGGTAACAGGTAGTGGAGGTGTGAGTGGAGCAGTGTTGGTGTGGATCGTGGACTCAGATGAAGACAAGCTTTGATACGGACATTTATAACAATCTGTATCATTAACCACGTTTTCAAGTATTTCCGCTATGCACATTAAGTATTGAACTTGCATTTTAATGAATTTCAGATTTCAAGTTTTTACCATTATGAGAAATATGATTATGGTATTTTAAATGCAAGTTTAAAGGAAATCTGTTTTATTTATGTCTAAAGAAGTATTAGACAAAAGTTTAAAGATAAACGGATTTTCAAGATGATGAGTTTGAGTAGCATCCCGAGTTAGTCGCAAAAGATTTCGAAAGAGTTAAGTATTTTAGAAGTAAAAGTTGCGAAAAATTTACTCTAATAAGCGGGGTGTTACAGGTGGTATCAGAGCTAGAGTTTTAAATGCTCTGTATACTAAAAGTTTAAGTTCTGAAAGAGAAAGTTTTCAGAGAAATCAAAGTTTTTACAGAGAATTTCAAGAAAACCCGACCACACCACGCTCACACCTCGTCAACTACCAGGTAAGTGCTGTTAAAAGTTTTATACAAGTTTTTCAATATATTCAAATTTACTAAGTCTATGCTCAATAAGAATTCAGATATACGAACTCTAGAAATTTGTTTATATGTTCAAGTATTAAAGTTTGAAATCTAGTTTATCAAGTTGACTAGATTAAGAAAGAACTAGAACATTCTAAGTTAAGCCATAAGAATAAGATTCAAGTTAAGATCTGATTATAAAGATTGACGATGTATTTGAGCCATGTATAAGAAGTAACGGTATGTCAGTATATAATAGCCAAAAAGTACGGGAAACATCATGGGGGATTGAAATAAGAACCACAAGCCGGATCAGATCCTGTAGGCTTGAAAACTGAACCGTAAGAAATAAATTTTCAAGAAAATATTCAATTTTTATAATCAGAAGTTTTGATATCTTATCAGTTAGATATCATGAGTTAAAAAGTGGCAAAGTTCGAGATAAAGTTATAAGTTATTTATATTAGTACTTGTAGAATAAGAACAAGTCTACAAAGTACTTTTCAGAAATCAATGAGTGTAAAGATTAAGGTATCGACATATAATAGTCATGTAGCCGGGAAAATTATAGAAACCTGAAATAAGGGTTATTAAGTCCAAATTTCCTGGAGACTTGAAATCGAACCTTAAAAGATATCAGTTAATAAGTAACACATTCCAGATACCGAGATAAGTATTTAAGTTTCTAGGAAGAATTTTTGAAGTTAAGCAAGAGTAATCTGGACATGTGAAAGTTAAAGATAGTCTGTTTAATAAGAAAAGACTAATATGTTTTTTTATCTCTTTGGAGAAAGTATTTATCCCCATAGATAAATGATGAGTTAAAAGCCATAAGTAAGAAATGGCGAGAAGAAGCTAGAAAGATATTAACCGGAACTCTAGCACAAGCTAGGTGTTTTCGGAAAATTAACAATTTCCTTAAAGTTTAGTATAGCTATTTATTAATGGTTATACTGTTCAAGTCATATAGTTAGTGGTTTTAGAATGCCGCGACAAAGTTTCAAGACCACAACTGAGTAAAGTTTAAGAAGCATAGAATCTTGACTGAATCAAGAAGTTATCTCAGTCCAAAAACAAGTAGTATTGATGTGTGAATTAAGTATATACGAGAAGAGAATATTTTGCACAATCAATCTACTTGATAGATAGAAATTTTAATATCATTGAAAGCAAAGAGCTAGACAAAGATTCAAGCACACTGTTGAAAAATTCCTTATTTTTAGGAAACTAGTACAGAAATATCAGAAAAAAAGGAGATACAGATAAGCATAAAGGAATTCTCAACTAGTACAAAGTTATATTGCATAAAGGAAGGGTGCGTCTCAAGAGCACAAGACTCCATAACTCTGCCACCCATCATGGCTGTAGTTTCACAAAGATAGATCTAAAGGATCAAATGCTCGCTTTCGTTTGAATCCTAGAGTTTCCACAGAATCTTGAACTGTTGAGATGCTGTTTTGAAGTTTCTTGATAAGTTCAGAGGAAGTGTCAGCAGACTTGAATATTTCTCTTTGGAAAGGAGATATAAAAGTTTGATACACTCCTTCATCTAGAAATCCAAACAAGTGGTGGAAAAAGTTATTGAAATTCAACAAACCAATAGGTTTGGTATGAAATTTCACTTCTGCCAAAGTAGCAAGGGTAAATACAATCATCAAAGTTCCATATCCACCAGGAAGAACGATGAAAGCATCACAACTAGATATCATAGACATTAGACAGTGATAAATTGAAAGAGTTATTATCAAAGTAGCAGAATCTTTGAAAATTTTTGATGAAGTGAGATAAAAAGGAAGGATACTTCTCACCTGGATATCAAAGCATTTAGCAACCATTGAAAGGTTGTTAAAGAAATAGATACTAGTTCCTCCACAAAGTATGTTGATGTTATGTTTTCTCAACTCTTTCATCAGTTGGCTTACAACATAGATGTTGTGAGGAACATTTACAAATTTAGAACCACCAAGAATGCAAAGAGTTCTGAGGGGCTGAAGAAGTTTAGAACTTTGAGAAGACTCGGCAGTTGCCATTTATTATGTGAGATAATTGGCTAAGAAGATAGATTTGCCTTTTAAAGAAGAGAAGTCCCGACAAGAAAGCAGTTGAGTCTTAAATCTGTCAGAAGCGATAAGATTTATATACAGTACATCGGTACTATCAAGAACAATGTTGACAAACATGATCATTGGAAATAATATTTTCCAGACTATATGTAACACCCCGCTTATCAGAGTAAATTTTTTGCAACTTTTACATCGAATATACTTAATTCTTTTGAAATCTTTTGCGACTAACTCGGGATGCTACTCAAACTCATCATCTTGAAAATCCGTTTATCTTTAAACTTTTGTCTAATACTTCTTTATACATAATTAAAACAGATTTCCTTTAAACTTGCATTTAAAATACCATAATCATATTTCTCATAATGGTAAAAACTTGAAATATGAAATTAATTAAAATGCAAGTTCAATACTTAATGTGCATAGCGGGAATACTTGAAAACGTGGTTAATTATACAGACTGTTATAATTGTCCGTATCAAAGCTTGTCTTCATCTGAGTCCACTATCCACACCAACACTGCTCCACTCACACCTCCTCTTCGACCTGTTACCTGAAACTAAAACTCATGGGGGTGAGTAACGAATATGGATAATCATAAACCGATATCTGATCGGTAACTTAAACTTTTCTATTATCTTGCCGATAGTTAATCGGATACGTGTGCACACTCTGATGGATATTTCTAAGGCACCTAACGGCCTCCATCAGAACTTAGGATATAATCTCTGAGAACAAATTAATGCCTCCTCATCCCAAGCGTAATAAACTTAAACTTTAGGATATACTCTGAGACAACTGATGGTCTCCTCATCCCATATGACATCAATATCGTACTCAACGTGATACCCATTCAGGGTCCCCACTTTTTTGTCTTTGAAATAATTTGAAAAACGATAAGTTCTGTACTGGTACTGTATCTGCAAGTTACATCAAATATAGACAAATATACTAAGTACTATGCTCATATACTCAATAAGATTTTTAGGATTTTTAACTTATCCAAATCTTATAGAAATTCATTAAACCTGCTTTTTCTCAAGTTTATACTTAACTTCTCTTTTTATTTATACTTAAGGTCAATTACTTAACCTTGTATAAATCATGTCTTCATAAACATTAATATGGTATTATACTTAGCATGTCATAACTCAAATGTGAAAATAACTATTTTTCACATTATACTTGATTTAAACTTAAAATATGCTTACTTTTACCAACATCATCAACATGATTTATAAACTTATCTTAACTTAATTTGATCTTTTACTCAATCAAATACTTAATTCATCATTCATCATATCTCCAAATTGTCTTATACTAAATTTTCACTTAATTAACTTGAAAGTGAAAATAATCTCAAGCCATATCATCTTTAAAAATTCAAAACTCAAGCTATATTTTGCCAAATCTCTTAATTCTTGTTTTCATGTACTCCTTTTTTACATAATAATCATTCATTTGAATCATACTCTTCCAGCTTATTCATATCTTTATCCACATCTCATCAAATCAAGTACATATATCATATAATTGATCTTGAACAACTTTAACTCTTTATATTCATAGAATCAATTATAAACTTAACTTCTATATCATGATATACATACTTATAAACATGTAAACTTATTATCAAAACATGAACTTAAGCATGTAACTTTAAGATAAGTAAATTACCTCCTTCTTGCTAGAATAAAACTTGATTCTTTACTTCAAATTCGTCACTTCTCCAAAGTTTCTACTACTTATCTCTCTTACATTCTTATATAACTTTTGGTACTTAACTTTGGTGCATAAACTCTGATTTTTAGGCCTCTATATATAGGCACAATTTGCAAGACATCATAATTGAGTGAAGAAAATAACAAAATAAACAATACAAACTTGTAAAAATAAATATAGATAATAAATAGTATTCTTAACTTGTAAACTTCTCCAACCCATAGTCAATGCTTAGAAAGGCCCTCTTCTGATCCTAATCTGATCTCAATGATTAAATTCGAGATTTAGTGAAAATTCTCCAATTTACGGAACCAAATTCTTGCTGGAACACGCCGACGAGGCGGTCCTTTCCAAGGATCGATATCGGATGCCAAACATGTACATACATGATTTCGATTAAACCTGAGCATGCTCCTAAAAGACGAACAGAGATATACCTTTCTTGGAGGCTTTGATTCGATCTGAGCGATCTTCTAGTCTGTGTCCCGACCACGTTTGGACGCCGGATGGACGACGATCTACCAAACGGTTGAAAAGAGCGGATTGTATCTCGTCTTATCTGAACCCTTCACGTCACTTCTCCACTATGGTGGCTGCTCACGTTTTGTGATGTGTGTTAGGGTTGAAGACGTGCAATCCCTCCTTTTATAGAGGTCCTTGGGCCAGCCTAGGGATCTCTTAGAAGGTATAGGGTTTGGGCTCCCTACAGGCCCAAATTCTTATGTTCAGCCCAGAACACAATTTAGCCCGTAAATATTAATTCATTCCACTAGAGAATTAATATTGTACTCCCGTCCTATCCCGAAATGAATCAGGGCTTCTATTAGACTCGATATAATTCCCCGTGTTTAAGATATCGCACGTCCATTAATTATTAAAGCTTCTGACTGCTTTAATTAATTAATATCTTTTAATCCTTAAGTAGTACCACTCAACCTTATTATCGTACGGATTAAATCCACCTGCAGGGTTTATACGATAATCCTTATGAGTTCCTTAAGGGGACGTCACCAACCTGGATGTCCAGGACACGGTGCCCTAATGCCAATAAATAGATATCATGCAGATAGTGTTGTTACCCAAGATACGGAGCTATTGAACCAATACTTGGTCCTCACCCATGGTAAGTCAAAGTAACAAACAAATATCCCATATATCTAATTACCACAGTTAGGGTTAAGAATTAGTAGAGTCACCGAGACCTAGGTTCTTCATGATAGTCAGAACAGAAGAACACGTCTCAACTGTGATCCTTTCAATGCGACGCAGCACACTAGTATAAACCAATAGCCAAGACAAGCTACATCCAGTTTATACTACAACCTACACCGATAGTCATGTCCATAACTATCTCAGTTGTGAATACCATTTACATCTTATAAGGAACCGACAATGCAATCTTCTGTGTGACTACTAACACACCACATTGTCTACAATATAAGATAATTGGACATTTAGCATACAAGCAATCATAAAGAATGCAACAATGTGAAAAACATTTATTTCAGTCAAATGGGAAATCGAATAATACAATCCAAAAACTCACGTAAAAGTTTGCTTTACAGTATACTCCAACAATTCTGACTTAAAACGACCAGTTACTGTAAAATCGAAAATTCTTACAATTTTCGAATTTCCTTCTTTTCTTTTGGCATTTTTCCTTTTTATGCTGAAAAATTTTTCTTATCTTGTAGACTACTAAAAATATAGAGAGAAAATAATTTAATTTATTTCTCGGAACTGAAATCGGACATATATTCCGACTACAATCGAAAACCGAAAAAAATGAAAATTCTACAAATTTCATATTTCTCTCTAATAATTTAAATAGACTAAAATGTCTAAATAAATTTTCTCACTTCTTTGAACATTTATAACTTAAATGTTCATGGATACTTAACCGAACTCAAGACTTAACTTGTCTCGACTCATTATTCTTTTTCTTTCTCATTCAAACTAGAAATAGCCAAATTTACATCCATTTAGCTAAATAAAATGGAATGTTACTTGAACTTGAACTTCATCTTAAATAACGTATTTCAATTCAATAAACATTAATGTCTAATTAATCCTTATAACTTGATCAATACTCAAAACTAAGCCAGGCTCGAGAATCATTTGCTCGGTAATAACCTTAACTCGTAACCGAACATGCTTGGTTCGGTTCACGACTTATCTTGAACGAGTAATCAAAATATGCTCGATTTTTATTATTCGTCATCTTATTATAATTAATCCCATCTTATAAATCCATTTATAAAAATAAACAGACTGGAATTAACTAATTACTGAACTGGCTCGATTACTAAATAAAATTTAACCGAGAATACTTTCAACTTAAAGTCGAACTTTTAACTGAATAACTTAATAACTGGGCTCAAAACTAGGAACGAGCATTATTAATAAAAGTAATTAGTTCAAACTTAGAACTAAAATAATTACTTTTATTAATTACTGAATGGGATATTACAATCTACCCCCCTTAAAACTATTTCAGCCCTCGGAAATACTGAATCTGAGATATATACAAATTATGTATATATATCTCAGAACTCAAAATATGGAAAACGAATGCTAACATCAACTTCTCACTCCCCAGTGGCATCTAACACTATGTGGCGATTCCATTTTATACTTACGAGGAAATATCTCAATTCCTCAGCCAATGAACCTTCTGGTCCAAAACTTCTATCGGCTGGTCCTCGTAGGTTAAATCTTACTGAAACTCATTGTGCAAAAGAACATACTCTGAATCGCACACGTACTCATGTAACATTGTTACGTAAAACTTTATGCACACTGGACAACTTTAGAGAAGAATTGATATAAAATACTTATCTGACTGACTATGCGATACATTGCATATGATTTACCCACTACCCGGGGCCCTTCGGGTGCGGAACATTTATATGCATTGTACCTTAATGTCGATGTCACTTGTCATCATTAACAAGTCACATCTCCATTCTATACTAACGTCTTACTATACTAAACTTGCTTCTCTTTCTAGAAACCTTTTTAGTTAATATCACTATTGATATTTTCTAACTTCAACTTCTCCGACTTAACTATAGTCGAGAATTTCGTTGAACTTTCTGTTCTAATGTGGAATAATTTGACCATTCTGTGGTCATACCATAATTCCAATCATTAAGGTAAACTTTATTTACCTTTAATAATTCAACTGTCATAATGTCGCAACATCTCACCTATTGCCGACATCTCACATCTGATTTCAATTGCATTAAATGCATACTGGTTGTGCATCTTCTGACATTCGTATAATTTAATCATACCCGAAAACTTATCTCATACTCATCTTTCTTCTATAAACCAACTTGGTAATCCTTCAATCTTCTTCAGCAATGGTCCGAATCACCAATGGAATTAGCACTACTAAAAATCCGAAAATTCTATTCTTTTCTCCATTTTAATATCATAAAGAGAATTTATCGAGCTCGAGTAGAAAGATTGAGAATACTCATGCTCAATAATATCCCAAATGATATAAGATGGTTGATTGAAGCAAAAGTTCGTGTGTCTGGCGAGTATCCCAATGCATACAAGTATCTGTCAGGTATGGGTAAAAGCACTTTTGCCAAGAAACGTAGAGCAAAAAGAATAGACGACTGCTATAAATGTGCTCGCTGGAACTGTGACTCTCGCTGTACTTCTTTGGGCTTTGTGTCAAATAATCGAGAAGATAAAATAACTTTCATCAAGAATGGCTTGAGTAAGGAATCTCTGGATCAAAATATTCAGCAGATTCTTGATACACATTCTAGTGGATATGTGCATCGAGAAATGATGTCTTTATGGCTTCTGTTCAAACATGAAGAAAAACTCTATAGTCTGGAAAATATTATTTCCAATTATCATGTTTGTCAACATTGTTCTTGATAGTACCAAAGTACTGTATATAAATCTTATCGCTTCTGACAGATAAGAGTCATTTAAGACTCAACTGCTTTCTTGTCGGAACTTCTCTTCTTTAAAAGGCAAATCTATCTTCTTAGCCAATTATCTCTCATAATAAATGGCTACTGCTGAGTCTTCTCAAGGTTCTAAACTTCTTCAGCCCTTCAGAACTGTGTCCATTCTTGGTGGTTCTAAATTTGTAAATGTTCCTCACAACATTTATGTTGTAAGTCAACTGGTGAAAGAATTGGGGAAACATAACATCAACATATTTTATGGAGGAACTAGTATCTATTTCTTTAACAACCTCTTAATGGCTGCTAAATGCTTCGACATCCAGGTGAGAAGTATCCTTCCTTTTTATCTCATTTCATCAAAGGTGGTCAAAGATTCTGCTACTTTGATGATAACTCTTTCAATTTATGACTGCTTGATGTCTATGATATCTAGTTGTGATGCTTTCATCATTCTTCCTGGTGGATATGGAACCTTAATGACTACTTTTATCCTTGCTACTTGGGCATAAATGAAATTTCATACCAAACCTATTGGTTTGTTGAATTTCAATAACTTTTTCCACCATTTGCTTGGATTTCTAGATGAAGGAGTGTATCAAACTTTTATATCTCCCTTCCAAAGAGAAATATTCAAGTCTGCAAACACATCCTCTGAACTTATCCAGAAACGTCAAAACAGCATCTCAACAGTTCAAGATTGTGTGGAAACTCCAGGATTCAAACGTAAGCGAGCATTTGATCCTTTAGATCTATCTTTGTGAAACTGCATCCATGATGGGTGGCAGAGTTATGGAGTATTGTGCTCTTGAGACGCACCCTTCCTTTATGAAATATAACTTTGTACTAGTTGAGAATTTGTCTGTATCTCCTTTTTCTGATATTTCTGTACTAGCTTATTAGAAATAATGGAGTTCTCAACAGTGTACTTGAATCTTTGTCTAGCTCTTTGCTTTTGACTTTCCATGATATTAAAATTTCTATCTATCAAGTAGATTGATTGTGCAAAATATTCTCTTCTAGTATATACTTGATTCACACATCAATACTACTTATTTCTGGACTGAGATAACTTCTTAATTTAGTCAAGATTCTATGCTTCTTAAACTTTACTCAGTTGTGGTCTTGAAACTTTGCCTCGCGGCATTCTTAAAACCACCAACCATTC